>CM044892.1:29134052-29299052 GCA_024500025.1 Syzygium aromaticum | reverse complement strand
GCTGCTAATAATGCGCCCGCTAATCATGTTCCCGCAGTAAGTGAAACGCATTAGCTGCACATGCAATACATGGTCTATATTGCATATTGAGATTTTCTTTTAGGCTGATATTGCATCCCATTACTGATGTTGATATATACAGAGTATCATCTAGGAAAGACGAAGAATTGTCTGAATCGAAATTCCAGCACAATCGAGCAAATGTGTTTCTGTGCTCAGAAAGAATTACTAGACTTCATTTCCAAATTGTTGATTAGGCCTACCATCATCCTATTTATGCACAATCTTCTATAGAAGTGCCAAGACTGCAGACTTTTTGGCATCACCTCGGGCTTGTAAGAGCTACCACTTCAATTTTATTTACCTCACACTTGGAAAGGAGGTAAAAGTGCCACGTAGCAGACATATTAAAGTTGCCGCTTTGTTGATGCACGCGGTCGGGTTCCTACCTCAATGTGCTTGATGCGGACGATCTGTC
Organism: Syzygium aromaticum; assembly: GCA_024500025.1. Classification (NCBI taxonomy): domain Eukaryota; kingdom Viridiplantae; phylum Streptophyta; class Magnoliopsida; order Myrtales; family Myrtaceae; genus Syzygium; species Syzygium aromaticum. The sequence continues at coordinate 29,298,574 of CM044892.1, read as the reverse complement.
CAAGGATTCAAGCTCTTTCTCCTGCTGATTCTTGAGATAGCTCTTGGCAGTTTCAGTCACAATCTTCGCAAAGAAGTTAATGAGCATGAACCACACGACGCTGTTCCATATCGAGGCAAATGAGAAACCCCATTTCTTCACCTAAAAAATAGGTTTCATTCAAACATCACACGTAATAGTAAAGAAGAGTGATGCAATTGGTACTACGTAATTTTTTACAAAAGGCAACAATAGGACTAAGATGTGTAGTTAGTTCCTCGATCAAATCAGATACAGATGTTGGAGAGTTTGACGTGATACTTACAAACAAAATCCAGAACAAAAGGTTATTGAACACATAGCACCATTATAGAGCAAGATCCAAGCAAAAGCTTGATGGATGGTGTAGTATATGGAGCATTGAAAGAGTACCTTTACATTTGAAGTCACGGGAGGGGATGCTGCCTGATATTTATCTCTCACAGCATTGAGTTTGGCAATGATGTCAGGCAAGATTGGAGCCAGACCAGGTACAAAACTGAAAACCCAAATTAACTCATTCTCCATCCAGTTAAGGAGTTGATTGTTGCAAACAGATATTATGAAAACCGTCTGCAATGGAAGGAACAAAATCAGACGCAAGCCCAGTTAGAGGCCAATCCCTGATTAATATATCATTTTTCCTGGTACAAATTAGAAACACTTCTCAAAACTATTGATGATATACCAAGTTTCCAGAAAACTTCTGAGCCAATGTCACCTGATAAAGACCTTTACCTTCCTAGAAATTTGCAATTTCTTTCTGCGGTATAAAGAAACGAATGACTTTAGTACCTGTATGTGGGTTTTGATAATCGCCTTTCCAATCAATGTTGCAAAAAAGAACTTCCAGAAAGGAATCCCAAATTGCCCACACATGATTCCAGCAAGGTCAAATAGTGGATTTGGCACCTAAAAGAATTTGCAGCAAATGAAAGGTTAGATATTCAGAAGAAGCTATGATTTACTGATTGAAAAAGTACGTTGCTTCATGAATGTCTACTCCTGTTCAAACAACAAATAAACGGATTCTCTGGCCAACACTGTTGTGGTCTTTATTTTAATTTTTTTGAAAGGGAGGGGGGCACCCAAAAAAAAGATGATTTATCCACAATAAACAGGTTTGAAAACTTGAGATACTAAGGTAATAGGACAGATCCTCACTGAAGCAAGCACCAAAATGGTGAAGAAGTTCAAATATTGAGAATGTGACAGGAGCCAGTATTTAATTTGTGTGAAGTGGTTTGCAATAACACCATTCTCTTTCTTTGAGGAACCACCCAAGTCTTCCATGGCATCTGACTTGATACCTGACAGCTGTGCTGCAAACACAAATGAGAAAAGAAAAATTCTTAATCACCTACTGAAGCAAATTGCACATCGAAACCGTTAATCCTCTGGGAGTTAAATTTTTATGGATAGACATTAGACATTTTACTCCCATGGAATGAAAATTTTTGCAATCACATTTCAGGTCATTCATTTCTCCACAAGAAACCAAAAACAAAGATGAACTGCAAATTCTGTCAGCAACATTTGATTGCAAAAGATCACAAGGAACAGGAGAAACTGATATAATCATGAGGTAACATGCATCCAAACTCTCTCCTCGAGCAGGTTATCAGATTTATAACTATTTACTATTGCAGCACTACGTCTGAATGATTTTACCAGCACGAATTTTATGATAAAACATAACAATTATCATTAGCATGCCCAGTGGAGGAAGCATTTAACAAGTAGGTGGAGATATTCCAACAAGCCACGATACGATCAAACATCCTTTTGCACAGGCTCTAAACATGAGTTATGTCATCCATAATGTTCAGTACACAATTTGGAGACTATGTAGACATTTACTCAGGTAACCATCATAAGTTCCTCGCAAAGGAAAAAAGTGGGTAGCTGCTGGAATCAAACAAAGAATGAAACAAATTCATCAAAGACTACGAATTCTATAATTGCTCTCAAGAAATAGAATCCAGGACGCAGGGGCTCGTGAACTCATGGAAGAACCGATAAAGAGTAATAAGAACCGATGTGCGATGGAGTTCTCAAAAAAGTTTCCCTATGCCCAAAAACTACAATGTTCACAACTTGCCAAAAGAAATCATGTATATTCTTGGTTGAAGGACAATAAGAAAGACAAAATCAACACAAACACTCTGCAACTTTTCTTTTTCTACCCCATACTTTTGCTAGTCAAAAACAAATCCTGAAGGTAACTAGTATTTACCAGTCCACTTTGCTTTTTTAGAGACATGATGTATTGAAAATATAATGTGCCAAAGTAAGGAATTAGTTTGTAGCCCCAAACCTGCTCTGGAGATAAAATATGGAGGAAGCTCTCCAAGTGCGGTTCCGATGCCCCATAGAACAGCTTCCATCTGAACTTGAGGCAGTATGTGGCTAAGAGGTACCCGCAGACCATGCAAAGGTGCAAATAATGGAGGTCCAAATTCAGAACAATCCTTATCAAGCCATGAGGGACCTTTCTTTAACTGAATCGTGTCATATGGAGCAGTTTTTATATCAACTCTCCCACAATGCATTGCTTTAATAGTGAACAGCGCAATGTGAGGACCCAAATAAAGGACAAAAGTGTGTAAACCTGATCCTGGAAGAGCACATCATATGAAAATGGGAACAGAAAAAATCTATCAGTGACTATGCTATCAAACACATGAATGAAGCTAAGAGACACAAGGAATCCGCAAAGTAGCGAAGCAGGGAAAACAAAGACAAGGAAAAGAACTATGAGTGCTACTCTAGCATGCTTATGTGCCAAACTTTTACTTACCTAGACCAATTGAAGAAGCTACACCAAGTGCTATCCACCATAACCCAAATTGCATGTACTTGTAGAGCTCCTCGACATGCTAAAACAGGCAGAAAAGGTAAATTAAAATCCTCAACACAAAAAAAACAATTTTCAGATATTTTTATGAAATTACTAACAGAATCAAATCTAACCCTAATAATCTGCCTAGTGTCTTGAAGTTGAACAGAGTTAGAGTTCCTGGCAAAGGACTTCATGGGAATAAAAGTTTAAGCAACACAAATCAGGGAATCTCACCAAATCAGTACCCTTATTGTTCCTCATGAAAAAAATTCAACTAGCGTAATTATCTTCACACTCACATGTAAAGAAATTCTTAGCACACAAAAACATTTAAACAGATAATTACGATATTGAAGAGAGGGAGACACTTAAAGAAGCATACTAGTTTTAAGCACTCATTGCCAAACCAATATCCTGCAACACTTATACACAGGAGCTACAAAGTGGCAGAATGCATGCCAATCAAAAGTGATAAGTCCTAGTTTGATACTCTTAAATTCTAGCTATCCACACAATTTACGAGAGTTTTAGCATCTACACAGTGCCTTTGCCCAACAGTAAACTATCGTGCCCAAAAAACACTTCAAAACATCGTGAGTAGCAAACCTTATCATGCGCTCCATCAACTGTAACCAGCAAAAAGCTGAGGGCCGCAGTAATGGCGCTTAGAAACAGTAGCAAGCCCCCTTTCCCCAATAGGTAAGATATCAAATGCTTGAAATGCTGAAAAGTGGCCAAAACAAAGAACTTCAAAGTCTTGTATGGCTGTGTCGTCAGAGTCAAATTTTCCAGATCCTGTTGGTGCTTCTGTTGCAGTCCTGAAGGAGGAACAACTCTATTAGCTACACAACTTCTTTAGCTTAAAAATCTTGCAGATAAGTTCTAAAAGCTCTTATCAGCTTGTTATTAAGTCAAATAGATAACTTGGTGATATACAATGAATAGACCTCCACGCATCAAGACAGATAAAAAGTGCCTTTTCATATATATATATTTCTCTTCTCATCTTCCAACAGATAATTCATAGTAATTAAATAGTGTTCACTTCTGCCTGAGTATCGCTGCCCATAATAATGTGCGGTGCTAAGATAATATCATTTTTGCAAACATTCCAAGAACATGAAGAACCTACTGAAAGGAAAAGCATCTATCAAGGATGGAAAAAATGAAAAGAAAGCAATTACAGAATTACATCAAAGAATCGCAATGAGAAGTGGATTGTTTTGGAGCTTTCGTTTGACCACAAGCTTATATGAGATATCAGTTAGGACAGAAAAATACCGGTTCATGGTGATGTAAGCCGCAAAAAGCAGAAGCAATGGGTGGTTATTAAGAAAAATCCTTCATTTATGACTAAGACCACACCATTCACTTCTCTCAAAATGGCTATTTGGGTGTGTAACAGAAAACGTACATTGACCATACATGTCTTAAGGCCTCAACTGCTTATAAATCTTGAGCAAACACATTATTGATATCAATCTAGAGAACATCCCATTTTTTTTTTCTGGCTGAAAAATCTTAGAATGGCAAAGGATTCCAACCTTAAAGAGGGGAAAATAACTCAGCAAACAAAGCATGTTGAAACTGAATCACAAGTCAAAGCTCATAAAAAAACACTATTCCCATCTCTTGGGGCATCTAAGATATGTAAGTTAGAATGCCCTCGTACTCATCAGCTCCTATTCCTTCAAAAAAAAAAACAAATATTTACCCATTTCCAAATAAATTTAGAAGAAGATCTATTTTTTTCTATTTTCATTTTGATTAGTAAACTTCTTGAAAGAGAACCCATTGAGGTTGCTTCACAGTCGCCAAGTTTCGCAAATTTCCATCTCGCCAATCAGCCAATCTTCAGCCTCTCGTTAATCAACATCCAAGCATCGTTACCCAGATACGATTCGAACTAAAAAAAAAAAAATGGGGGGAAGCGTGCGCAACCGAAAAACTAGAAGAAGCTTAGCAAGATTAACAATCCTCCCGCTTCATCCGCAAGCCCGGATAAACCACGGGGGGTCATCTCTCTCGACCCGAAGAAATCACCCCCGGAAACGATGACCCCTTCGGACATCAATGGAAGAAAACCACAAGACGAAGACCGGGGGAGGGGGGGCGAGCTACAACTTGCCTGAGATCGACGACGCCTCCATCGCGCGAGCGGGAGCGGGAGCGGGAGCTTCACCAGGCGTCAATCGGGGGTCCGCGTCGAGCGCGCTCAAATCGAATGCGGGTGGGGGCATTGGCGATGCGGGAAGATGCGGCGAAAGCTTTCGCCTTTTCCCCCTGCGTTTCGGCTCGTCACGGAACGCGCACGGGTCGGATGGGCGGTGGGTTCTCTTGCAGGGGAGAGAGAGAGAGAGACGTAGGGGACCCCAGATTTGGAGGAGGGGTATTCTAGGACGAGACGAAGCGCGAGGAGTTTGCGTGAACACCAGCTTCCGGTGGACCCCCTCCTCCACCGAACCCCAGACAGCCCGGCCTACCTTGCTTCTTCCATGACTTTTCTATATAATATATATTGGAATGTTATATTTATATATATTATTTGAATGTATATAACAAATTATCAATAAGGAAAAATGACATAAAACGGTTCCTGAACTTTGGCCTAATATGCAATTTGATCCATGAACTTTTGATCTATTCATTGTAGTCCTTAAATTTTAGGGACTGAATTGAACATATACTAAAAGTTCAGGGACCACATTAAACATTAACCTAAAGTTCAAGGACTATATTGAACAGATTAAAAATTCATGGACTAAATTGCACATTGGGCCAAAGTTCAGAGACCGTTTGTGTCGTTATTCCTTATTAATATTTATGAAGCTGCTAGTATTTAGGCACGCATTATATATGATAGTGCATGACCTTTCGTCCGAACTTTGAGACATAAAACACGGAAGTATTTCTTGGGGCGAGGGAAGACGGACTTCTTCCCCAATTGGGGGTGAGGGCACCGGCACGTTAGAACGTGGAACGTGTCAGTGGAGCGCGCCGTGCCTGTAAATCAAACGGATAGGCCACGGAGGCCCTCGTAGGGGCTTTATATGATAATCAAGTGGATTAAGCGAGCATTTATAATGATCGGAGATATTATAATTGAGAAATGAAAAAAGGGAGGTTTTACTCAAAACCTTATATTTCTGATTCACTGTCTCGTTTATCCTTGTATCTTCACATGGATATCGCATGCTTTCCTGTTTGGTAAGCGCTTATTGTTGTTCGAATGGTCTTATCACATTAAAATATTTCAAAAAACAATCAGAAAATATTGGCGCACTGAATATATTTTCTTTAATTTTTGAGATATTTTTTGAAAATAAAAATCGAGAGCGAAAGGGCTCATTCAACAAAAACAAAAAAAATACAAAAGTAAAGATGTAAAGAAAGAATAATTTCCATACGAGGTGCATCATGTTGATAGGAATCAGCAGAGACCTTCTTATATACGTTCTCAAGAACGGCATTCATGGCAATCATTGCTAGTTTTTCCTATGAACATATGATTGCTTCCAAGCCCTACAATATGCATAGAGAATATTCTTTCTTTGGAAAAAGATATCCTGCTCTATACTCCACAGGTCTCCAACTTACAGGCCTCATTGGATCTATCCTTTTTCAAGAAAATGATTCGGTTGTTTTTATTTTGCCAAGTAGAGTCCAACATGTCCCTTCTCGCGAAGCGATTAAAATATGAAGTTCGCGATGCTTAAATTAAGTACTTGATCACTCATTCAATCAATCAATAAGGAAAATTAAAAAGGGTAATGAAGCTTTTATGCCATATTGCTCGTGGACATGTAAAACTTAGGGAAAATAATGAATTAGACAATTTCTGTATTTTTGGATCTGAGCAAATTCTTGAAAGACTTCATCTCAGTTCTCGTTTGGATCTTTCGATCACCAGAATGTAAAGTTTCCAGAGGTTTTTCATCTTCCTGAAGAAGACTGAGATAGTGGGAGAACCGCGGGTGCGAGTTAGGTGAAATTGTAACTCCACAGGTTTTGCACTTTAGGTGATCTCTACCATTAGGTTTTACAAGTTGACTGATGGAAACTGTTGACTAGGTACCGATGGTAGGTGATTTTTTAGTAGCACATGGAAATTTTGTATGTAAGAAATTAATTTATATGATGTTATGGAGTATTAATTTTATATATTCTTTCATGGGTAGAGAGCATTAATTTTTCAATAGATTTTTGTGATACAGTTTTAAGCAGTCCACTGCCTTAGTACTTTTGAGACCTTATCCTCAAGTTCAATTTTGACTGCACTTTGGTAGTCCAAAAGCAATGCTGGGGGTAGAAAAAGTACCATCTTGACAATGGAGTTTGATCGTGTGGCACATGGTAAAAAATTCTAGTGTTCTGTTCGAGACAAAGTGAAAACTTTTTTCAAAAAGTGTTGGTAAGTTAAAATATTGTCCGTAATTTTTTTTTTTTTGATAAAATAGCTTGTGTGATCATTTGTTAGTGAGCTATCAATTTCTTGTTCGGTTGCTAATTACGAAATTACCAACGTTCGTTTGCTAATTACGAAATTACCACCCGTTGCAATAAATTACTAACTTTTATTTGCGTAACTTACCAACTTGCTGCAATTACGGGCTCTCGAAATTACGAACCCTAATTTGAGTGATTTACTAACTTTGTTTCCGTGGATTAAGTCACCAATTAATTTTAGTTTACCAACTTTTATTTGAGTCACTTACCAATGTTTATTTCGTTCATTTCAAGTTATGAACTTTTGTCATAACTTTGTAACTTTTATTTGTGTACCTCACTGACTTTTATGTCCAGGGTCGTTCTAATGTACGTGGATGTTGTGGCCTAGGCGACCAACACATGTTAAATTCTCATGAAACTAATAAGTTCAGGCTATCTCCCATATAGGCCACCGATCTAGGTTTGGACATATGTCTTATTTGATTCGCGATGTTAGTGAGGTTAACAACATCAACGTTTTCTTTACCGAAAGTAAGCGTTCTCTTAAATGACAAACATATCATTCCGTAACAACAAACATTAAGTTTGTTCGAAGGGAACCCCGAAAACATTGGGCAACGTCCAAACAATTTAGACGTCGGCATGACAGTCAACCCAAGTCCCAAAACTCAATTTTTGTACGTTTGTTCCTTGAATGCTTGTGAAATTGACGGTCGAAAGAGATCGTTGACCCACACGAAATTGGTCTTTGTCAATGTGCTGGAAAATGGGGAATCCATCCCCAATTTCGGTATCAACCTTTCAGCCTTTTGCTTCCCAAAAGAACTCGTTTTGTGGGGTCAACCCCCATCGAAGAATTGGAATTAAGAAAAGCCTCCAACCACCACCGGCCAGAGTCCTGCACACGGCGGAAGCTGCACAGACAGCGACCCCGCAAGTGCCTTTGATTTTGACAAAGACGAGACGGGCTCGATCGTACCAAAGATAAGATTTGACCCACGACAACAATCTAAGGAAAGCATCAAATCGAAGAGATTGGGTTTTCCATCTTTGGGCCCAAACAAGGCCTCTCGGCCCATGTAAATTGGGCCCACGGAAAGGCCCAATAATGGGTCGGTGTGGAAAGAGGGAATTGCTCTTCATCTTCACAATCCTTAACCATACCAATTTTGGTCATAAAAGAGAGATGTCATTGGTAGCCCACCAAAACCGACAGATCATAGTGGAAACCCCCAATTTGCTCCGAGCGATCAAGGGCTGCACTTCATCTTGTCACCCATGTATGTCTCAGCCATCCATTGATCTAGGGGATATGATTAAGACAAGACACATTTTCTCTTCCCAAATCTATCCTATGATCTCTTTCAATGGACGCGATCCCCAATGTCTCCTCTTCCTCTTTCTGGCTCTATCTCCTGGCCTTTTTCTTGACGCCAGCTAATCTGTCCTTAATGACGGACATAAACTCATTGGTAGCAACCAAAAAAGGAGGTATCTAGGCATAGAACCGTGCATGCATAGAGGGAATAATGGGTCCCTATACATCGTGTAACGATCGATGTCTTACGATCATTGTGCGCACTACGCCAAAGGAACTTCCACAGAACCGTTCTTCATATGGTTTATGCCCTTAGTTTAAGATTGATGCCATAATCAAAACCTCGACCATTCAATTCCTCCCACGTCTCCTTCAATCACTTAGGTGTCCCCTTTCTTTTACTCAAGTTTTCTTTCAATCATTTTTAAGTTGAATTCCTCCCACTTCCCTTTCAATCATTTACCTGTTCTCGTTTTCTTCAACCAATCATCTCTATTTTCAATTTTTTTTTTAACAGGGATAGTTGCAAAAAGTCTCTTGAGATTTACACCCACGTATCGAATACTGTCTCCACTTTTAAAACTTTATAGTTAAAATCCTAACTTTTTTCCACTTTCATATCAACCTGCCTGCTCACATCCCGCTTATTTACAGAATTGGCTATTTTGCTTCCGAAATTGCGCATCCCCAAACAAAAATCTACAAATCCTAACATGCATTTCTCTCTCCTCCATCGCCTCTCTCAAACCTGTCATTGCCCAATCGCCGAATTGCCCAATCAACACCCCCGCTGTCCCCTACCGTCGAGATTTAAGATTTAAGCTATTGAATAAGAAAGGGCGAGACTCACATTTAACTCTTGATCTAAGACATATGGCCCCAATATGATTGTTGAGATCATCTCCTTACAAACTAGTTAAAGAATGTTCTCAGGAGCTCGCAATGCATGACCAATACATTTTTCAATTAAGGTCAAAAGAAACCTCTTTTGGATCTTCTGCGTGGCCCCTCGAAATCAAGTAAAAATGGGGCATGTGCATCATGAAGCTCAAATGATGCACAGGCAGGAGGCGATCTCTGGTAGGATCCAAATCAGAGACGAGTGTGTTGCAAATGTGATTCACACGAAACGATTGTATATTAATGAGCGCCGATGATAATCTTCTCGTGGGTCCTCGTCAAATCTGTCGTCTGTTTCTTCCGGTGTCTTTTCATATTTTAATAAGATTAAAAAAAAAAGAGCTTTGGAGTCTGGACCACCATTTTGTTCGGTCGTTCTTCAGCAATTGGAGCGGACTTTGCCTTTCTTGATAGTCCATGACATGGACGACAGCTTGAAAATGTGCATGTGAATGCCAACTATGAGTGTACGACCTCATGCAGCACAAAAAGATTCCCAATGAAAAGGAACAAGAAAACATTACAACCCTATTTATGTCCCCATGTCTAAGAGTGCTCTCCAATTCTTCTTCTTCTTCTTTTTTTTTTCCTTTTTTATGCTGTGCTAGAGCTCCACGTACTGTGAAAGCAGATCGATGGTCAAATTGAAGTTCAGTTTTTTCATGTGGGTATGTGCTATTTTGAGGGATTTGCAAAAGTGTTGAACATACTGTGGGTGTTTGATGTAAAAGATCGGGTTCTAAAAGGAGAAAAAAACCCCGTAACATAAACGACTTGATCAGGCAAAATATACTGCTAACTAATGAATAATCAAGACCCTTTTGTTCTTAATAATTGAGGTTTCTAATTTTTTTCTCTGTTTAAAAATGAAAATTGTCCATGAAATATGATTGATAGAACAAAAATGAACGAAATAATAAAGTTATAACTTAAAAAAATAATTTTACCGAGTGTCCCACCATATCCTTCTCGAGTGCCCCTCCCGGCATTTTTCTTGTCTTAATTTAATTTAAAACACGAAATTCCAGCAAAAATTTCATAATTGGGATAAACAAAGAAAATTTTCGTTCTTCACGTACCAAAAGCCTGTTAAATTATAGCAGAGAAGAAAAACTGGGAGTAAATTATTTTTCTTTATTTCAGTACTATGAAAGGCGAAAATATCTTTGAAAACCTTACCGAAAAAAAAATATCTTTGAAATCAAACTAGCAAGAAGAACAATTCTTGAATGCCTATTTAAGCTCATTTCCTTAAATATTTCCAAATTTTTTTGTTGGTTGTGCTGCCATAGTGACATATGAAGTTTGGTATTTTCAGTAAGATTATGCTTCTTCCTCTCGATTAAAATATTCGAATTTAAGTGGTCATTTAGGTTTTGTTAAACGTAAACATTGTGTTGCATGCCTTGTAAGTTGGGATGCCATTTGATCTTAATAAATCTGTCTCTCATGCTCCATTTGATCTCATTCACTTTGACATTTAGGGACCATTGCCAACCCCCACCATGGGAGTCTTTCGCTACTTTGTAATTTTTATGGATGATCATGCCCGATATACCTGGCTTCATCATATATAATTAAAATAGATTTGAACTTACTCAAATCGATCATGATTTTGTTGTTATGATAAAAACAATACTTTCAAGGGATATTAAGGTTTTTCGTATTAATAATGCCATGGAATATAGTGATGCATAATTTCTTAAAATTCTCTCTCAAAATGGTATTATCATTCATCACTCTTGTCCATGAACGTCCTAACATTTTTTGCCTCAAAATCGAATAAAAGTGTGGCGGGTGCTTCATTAAGCTCAAAAGATGCACAAACAAGAGGCGATCTCTGGTAGGATCCAAAGCAGAGACAGGTGGGTTACAAATGTGATTCACGTGAGACGATTTTATATTAATAAGCACCAATGATAATCTTTGCATGGGTGCTTGTTAAATCTCTGTCTATTTCTCCCAGTGTCTTTCTTTTTTTTTTTTTTGGACATAATCCCAGTGTCTTTCCCATAGTTCAGAAACGCAAAGAAAAGCTTGGGCCATCGTTTCATTTGGTCCGTTCTTCAGCAAATGGGAGGGACTTTGCGTTTCTTGATGGTCCATAATCTGTACGTCAGCTTAAAAACTATGAATTGGGAATGTGAACAATCAGTGTACAGCCTCATGCAGCACAAAAAGATTCCCAATGAAAAGGAACAAGAAAAGATGACAACCCTATTCATGTCTCGATCCCCAAAAGTTTAGTGCCCTCCAATTTTTTTCCCTTTTATTTATTCTGTGTTAGAGCTCCATTGTGAAAGTAGATCGATGATCAAATTGAAGTCCAGTTTTTTAATCCTTCTTGATTGCCCCTGCCGGCATTTTTCTTGTTGTAATTTGGAACACGAAATTCCAGCAAAATATTTGTAATCGAAGATAAACAAAGAGAATCGTCGCTCTTCACGTGCCACATACGTTTTTTAAATACGATAGAGAACAAAAGCTGAAGATAATTTTGTTTTTCATATTTTATTTTAGTAAAAGGCGAAAATATTTTTCGAAATCAAACAAGCGGAGATGAACATTGCGAAAAGAGAGAAAGCAATCGTTTGATGTTCACATTATAACCCATATTGTCGACTGCTACAATTGTTTGGGGGTCGCATGTCCATTGACGTACTGTCCTAACACCTCATATGATCGGTAAGTGTTTAAACAAATATTTTTTTTTGTATATACATGATTTTGGGATTCGAAGCATGTTTTGTTTCTCCACCGCTGTGCAAATAATACATAATTAGACCATGGAAAATTATTATTTGGACGCAATCCATCATGGACTGAGCTAACTATGCTGTTGGATTTACCAATTCTCACGTAAGAATGAGACTTACGTATTTGACTCATGTAATAATAAAACGACCACTATGTCAATTATGGTTTGGACTTTAGTGGGCATCACATGACCAAAAGTATACTAATCTAAACCATGCCGTTTCCTTGTAAATGGAAAAATAAAAGCAATCTCTCTGGATCTTGATTAGACACTAATTAAAATGTGCTAATTTTGGTTAGGGTTGACGATTTTATACAAATTGACACGATTCAATATGTTCATCTATATATTCAAGTCAAAACACTCTTTTGATATGTGTGTGTGTGTGTATATATAGATACATACACACATACACGGGTAAACTAAGTCAGCTTATCCTCATTAAAGTAAGAGTATTTTCATCCTGGATTTGCACCTCCACTTTCAATGGATATTAGAAGTTCCTTATCTCATGTTTCGGCAAATGAGAATCAAGTCCTCCTTTAAGCAAAGAATAAAGCTCCAACTACTACGATCCATCCACTTTTGCAATTCTTATTTGCTTTTGGGGTCGTCTACCATATTCCGCTTAGGGTTTCCATCACCCTCTTCTTCTTCTTTTTTTCTTCAAAGAAGAGTTCCGATGCACTTTCGGGGAAGAGAAGATGGGGGGATGATCTCTTTCGGTAATGGACAGATCTTTTCAAGTAAATCACCATCTCTTTTCTTACAAAAAAAACTCCAAAATTTTTGCATCTTTATACGTTGGTCTTTCCGTTTTCTCCTTTCTCGATTCCTTCCATTGCTACCAAGGAAGGCATCCACAGGCCGGAGCAAAAAGCAAGAGTTTCTTTTACTAGTTTATCGTTGTTATGCATTTACACATCTTTGTTCCCTACTCTTTCATACCCTTTTTTGTTTTGTGCACAAGACAATGCATTCTCTTTTTCCCTATTCTTTTGGTGGCTTCTCTTTTGAGTTCCCGATTGGATGATTTCAAAGAGATGGCGCTTTAAGGCAACATGCTTCTTGTTTGTGCTGCAACACAATCTTCTCTTTCAAAAGCAAGGGGAGTGCTGGATTCGAGCTAATGAGATGTGCTCTGAGGCCTTGGGAGATAATCATTTGTCCCAAATATTTAAACTTCTAGAGACCTCTCTTGATAAAATACTCGTATTTTCATATTATTTGATACTCATATGCACGTCATTTTCGATAAAATTTTTGTCTACCCGCAATTTTACTGAATTTACGGCAAATTACTCGTTCTTTGAAGTGAAATGTATTGTACATGGATAGAACACATGCCGTATTATTCTCGGGAAAAAAAATTTCATTTTCCAACTTGCGTACCATCCTTTAATCTGTCAAATTAATGATGTAACTTCTCTATGGTCCCTCATATACCAAAAATATGATTATACGATATCATCTTCACAAAAACAAATATAATAATGATAAGATTTCTTATAAAAAAGATGAATTAGTAACGAAATTGAATTATTAGATGCAACGTGTGTATAGAACTTTTTATGTATATTGATTCACAATTAATATGTCATACATTCTGTTTATAATACAATTAATTTAATAAACTCATAGGCATTATAGTAATGTCAAATTTCTATTGCGTATAATTTAAGAAAAAATGATATATACACGTTTGAATAATTTCTATCCCTTATATTAATTACTAAAGGAGTGGGCTGTTGGCGGGTGAAGCCAAACTATTTTATCAAGGGCTTTTTTTCTCTTTTATCTTTATTTTTCTTTTAGGTTAAAAGCTACATCTCATATATCAGCCATTGTGATGCAGTAGTTGTGAATTGGTTGATAAAAAAAAAGACAGAAAAGAAAAAGAGAGGACGTGACGGCCAAAAGAAAGAAAATTGTGAGTGTGTGTGGCAAAGAGAGAAGAAAAATGGTTTTTTCTTCGTAAGCATTCTCATTCTTTGTGTCACGATTTTAAGAGAAGAATATTATTGTATTTCAACTTTCTTCAAAATCCAGTTGATTTGCATGGCGCCTCTGCATAGAGAGATAGATAACCAAAGTTTGGATGAACTTCGATAAAAAAATATTTTTGGTGTGTTCTTTTGAATATGTTCTTTATTTATAATATTTTGCTTTTATTGATTGTTTATTTGTATTATTCTTTTGAAATTGGTGTGCGATTCCTATTGGACAACGAGTTCATACTAAGTATCAGACAAAAAAAAAAACTCAACTTGATGTCACTGAGACATGCATAAATAAAGTGCCATGTCAGCCTCCATTAACGAGGACAAGGAAATATTATAAATAAAGTCAATACCACGAAAAACCTCAAACTGATGCATTTGTGATAAATTTATCTCAAACTAATTTTTTGATCACAAAAAAATGAAAAACTGGTATATTTATGACAAATTTACGCTAAACTAATTTTTTGACTATAAAAACTCAAAACTGGTACATTTGTGACAAATTTACTGTTAATTAAATTGAATTAATAATAAAAAAATACAAACTAGTATACCCAGGACAAAAGGAAGGTAAAATCCCAAACTGATATATTCGTCAACTGTCATGTGTCATTTAACTAAGTAATTTGACAGTAAAATTTAATGAAAATTAACGGGGAGTTAAATTTATTGCGGATATACTAATTTGAGGTTTTTCATGGTAATAATCTATAAATAAACCCAATGACCACCACCCACCTGGGTGGCGCTGCTGGAGCGCGCACTCTTCCTCTCGCAAAAGGTTGAGTGTTCGAATCCCGGGCGCCGCAGGGTGACTTAACCGGTGGCACGTGTGTGGTGGCTAGCACGTGTCGCCTCCAGGGTTTACTCCCCGGCTGTCGGCCGTGCGGGGGTTCTCTGGGTTATCAAAAAAAAAAAAAAAAAAAAAAAAATAAACCCAATGACCTGTATCTACGAAATTAATTTAGCTAGTCCTAATTCTTGTTTTGGTAATTCAAGATTGATCAGAGCCGTCAATCTCTCAAATTTTCGGATGAGTTCCATAATCATCCAGTTGTGCAATTGACAGTCATGATTGATCATGAAGTTTTAAAGAAAACTTTAGAATTACACAATAGCGCTTGCTCAGTTGCTAGCTTATTCTAAGTTATTATTCCTCTTGAGACGACCAAAGACTCCAAGATTTCAGATTGACTTTTTTTTTACCTTTATCGTTTTTGTAAAGTTAGGAAAAGAAACATGAATCACGCTTGTTTCTTACCAAAAAAAAAAAAAACATGAATCACGCTTGTCATTTATGGTGGGTTTCCTTGTCACTAAAATGTCACTTTTAAACTAATTAATCTAAGTGGAAGTTTATCATAAGGTTGGCAAACGTGATTTCACAACCATTGTCTCGTTATCAAAGTGATCGTTGTCTGGCGGTACTGTCTTTATCACTTCTATTGTTCAACTTCTCTCAATGATCAATCACGCATTATGTTATAATGTTAATTATTTATTTAAAGGCAAGGCTGCATTCGCTCCCTCCAAGACTAAGTTCATCTCTAATCACTAAGAAGACAAAATTGCTCTTAATCATTAAGATGAATTTAAAATGTATCCCCAATTTATTCGTTGTCCTGTTTTTTTTTCTTTTTTTCTATTTTTGTGTATTTGCGGTCGTTGAATTTGTCGATTTGCGCAGCGTTGTCCTTTAACATTTTTTTGTGCAATTGATCTTTTAAAATTTATAATTTATGCAATGTTAGCCCCCCCGTCAAATGGTTTGGACAGAAGTCCTGATTTGACAGCCAAATGGCCATTAAATGCTGCTTCGGCGCTTGATGTGGCTCTTCAACCTTGAACAATTACAAAACTACGAAATTAAATAATCGATCATCAAAGAAAAAGCGGAATGGGGACCATAGGTCCTGTAATTGTTAAAATAGCATTACTTTCTATAAAATTAAGTATTGGTTTTGAGGGGGTTCCATGATGATGTGTGTGGGAACCCTCAAGCTGGTTAGAGCGCAATGACCATTACACTCTCCGACCCATGCTGTGCATGGGGGTTTGACAACCCCTTGATCTTGACCATTTCTTAGGTTGAATTGAACATATAATTCCTCCGTGGGCTATAGTTAATTGCGGTTTTACAAAATGTCATGTGGTTCAAATATTTTCAAGCCCCTAATTGCCTCCTTAATTACACATATTTCTACACTTTAAGCTTTAGGCCAAAGTGCAGCCTACTTGTAAGCGCTGTTGTTACAAAATTTAAATATGAAATGATGCATGCATCTAATAGCTTAAATTTTTAGAATAGTTTACAATATTCTCATAAAATCTCATAGGCATGACGAAGAAAAGAAGTTGAGGGTGGTAATGGGGCAGTGTTGACATCGGAGATTGCGAGGGCAGAGAAAGAAAGTTGCAAGGGTTAGGACTTGTGAATTAGGGTTTTTTCCATTTCGACCCAAAAAAATTACGGCTTTTTTCATGGATTGGAGCTAGAAGAGTGGTAAAAACGTTTTTCAACAGAGAAAGAATGATTTCGTAAATAAAATCACGATATCAGTTGATGTAAACCGTGATCTATAGTCTGAAAAAAACAAGGGGGTGCAAAGTGGAATTGGAAAATATTCGAGGATATTGTGGTGCATTTCCATTGTAGCTTCGTGCCCTTTGATTTTTTACCTTATTGAATGCCCCCCAGCTTGAGCCCCCACATTCCACTAGCTTTGATCGTTATGTCTTTGTGTTCATCGGAGTGATTACATGTTCCTTTCTCATCTAACTTGACATCTCGACCGTCGCTTTCGATGGCCTATATCTCATTTCTCAAAGCAACTTATGGGAAAAAGTACCAAAAAAATCATAAACTTTTTGCATTATACCAATTTAGTTTTAAATCTTTTTTTGGTGCCAATTGAATCCTAAACCTTTTGCATTGATGCCAATTTAGTCCTAAACCTTTTTTTGGTAGCAATTAAATCTTAAACCTTTTAAATTAGTGTAAATTCAGTGCTAAACCTTTTGTTTTTGTGCCAATTTAGTCATTCAAGCCAATTTTAACCGGAATTTACCGACATGGACGCTGGTCGGCCGGCGACTGATTACCAGCGCTGACGTGGACAAATTAAATAATCTTTTGAATTTTTATTTTTTTCCATTTATTTTTATTTTTTGATCTTCTCCTTCCTTTGGCCGGTCGCCGAGGTCGGTGAGGGCAACCTCGCCTTGGTCGAGCGAGGCTCAACTTCGCCAGATTCGACAAGGTCGGGCCTCGCCCGATCATGACGAGGCTCGAGCCCTTGCCGGAGGCCCCCCAGCTTGAGCCCCCACATTCCACTAGCTTTGATCGTTATGTGTTTGTCTTCACTGGAGTGATTACATGTTCCTTTCTCATCTAACTTGATATCTCGACCGTCGCTTTCGATGGCCTATATCTCATTTCTTAAAGCAGCTGATGTGCTCGCACAACTACATCTTTGTTTGCATGTGATGCGAGCCATTTATCATATTCTAAAATTAGGTCTATACAGAGAAAAGCATCAATGACAATCTTGAAAAGAAAAGAAAATTTCCTCATTAATAGAACAAAATGCAATTATTATGCAAGAAATTTTCATGCCCCAAACACCCTTTTTTTAGACATTACTTGTAAATTTGAAAGCCAAAAGAAATCCGCAGTTGACGTTATGAGAAAAATCCGAGATTGCTATTGAAAGCAAGAAGGTACAGACAGGAATTTGTGTAGTTCGGCATTAATTTATCGATTTGAGGCCACCAATCTTTTTGTTAAGCTCACAGCCTAGGGAATGGAAACCCTATCTGCAATAGTCCCAATTGATTAAGGGGCATATAATAAAAATTGCTTTGACCCATTTGGGCAGTGCACACATGAAACGCTCAATGCTCCAGAATCTGCAAACACCTTTTTGATACTTTACAATATCCACATGGCACGACCTGGATAGGAAGCACACAGATTGCCCTAAACTAATCAAATTGTTTGGTCATTAATTAATTGGGTTTGAGTGGCATCATAGCTGTAGATCTTCTTTTGATGTCGAACAGAAGCAAATTTTTTATGTAAATGAATCGTTCTTGCATGAGCCAACACCCAAGAAAGGAACAAAGGAGTGCGACCAAATCAAGATGTCCCCCCGTGGGATGAGACTTACAGCAAAAAGTTTTCAATCTAACGTTATAGTCAAATATTTTTCCCACAAGCGCCGTCCGGTAAATGGGCAATTTACATCTGATCCGATGATCAAGGTAACTAGTGAGAAAGGACTTGCAGTCATATCTAGGGTTTTATGAGGGGATTGAGGTAGTTGAAGCGTCCCATTTTCGTGCTTTCAATGCACCTGCAAATCGTGTTGTTGATCGTGCTAGGAAGATGTTACCTTCCGGGTCGCAATATCGTCAGGTCTCCTTTTCGGGAGAAGTTAATTAATGAGTGCAGCATAAGTATTAGAATTATATCTGGACCGTCAGATTGAATAATGCGTGTAGTAGTATCATGGTCGCTGAATAACAGCTCAATTTCTAATTTTTTATTATTTATCTCAGAATGGCCAAGGAATTGCAATTGACTATGGTTTAATTTCTAACCGATGCTATTTCGTTGGATTCAACAAAATAAATTAAGGGTCCGATTGGAAATGATAATGTTGTAATAAGAACTCAAAAATAATGTACAAGATTGGAGTAACTATTTGGAATTGTTCGAATTTCCAAAAAGGGCATTGCTTTAAGAATCTAGAGTAGCAAAGCTAATGTTTCTATATAACCTAAAATCGAAATACACAATCTACGGAAAGATGACAAAATTCTTTGTTATGCGTACACCAAATCATAAGAATTGGTACAGTTGACTTTTATAATTTATCTTGCAAAAACTCAAATCATTTCTTAAAGACCGAATTCATTCGCGACTGAACGGTAAAATTCACACGACAAAGTCAGACCGTTCATCTAGATAGTATAAGAACTTTAGAGAAACATATTTAGGCATGTACACGCACGGCGACTTGCTGACATGGATCGTCGCGATGCACTTTTAGTTTTGGAGGGCCGTGGACGGAATAAATGAATTCGGTGAAAAAATCGAAATTTTATGTTTATTCTGTTCTTGAAGGATGGAATAACAGCTATGGAATCTGGTCCTTTTCATCTGCTGCTAAAGAGAACAAGAGGTTTCATATGGAGGCCCCCCACCCCCACCATGTAGGTCACACCTCACCAAGCTTTTAAACTTTCTATAAATAATTCCTGACACCACAAACATGCAGACGAAGACCCCCAAGTCCTTCCCAAGTCAAGCCAACCACACCAAGATTCACAAATCTCCATATTCATCCATTTGCTCCTCCTCAGTCCTCTGTCCACTCCAAATTTTTTTTTGTTCCCCCTCTTGTTCTTGCTCTTGGTCTTGATCGGGAGCTTTCACGTGGTTCGGTTCGAGATCGAAGATGCTGCAGAGGGTGACGAAGATGTGCTGCGTGAAGGTGAAGAGGAAAGCGATTGAGGAGGAGGATCGCGGCGCCGACGCCGCTGCCGCCGCCGCCGCCACCACCACCACCACCAACAACAGTAACAACAACGGTGGTGGCAAGAAGATCAGAGGGATCGTGAAGCTGATGAAGAAGAATGTGTTGGACATGAACGACATGAAGGCCTCGTTGCTCGATCGGATCCACGAGCTGTTGGGCCGAGGAGTGTCCTTGCAACTCGTCAGCGCCGTCCATTCCGACCCATGTTAGTCTTCTTCTCCGTTCTCTCTCTCTCTCTCTCTCTCTCTGTCTCTCTCAAACTCGAAGTTTCGTGTACTGTACCGATGACAGAGATAGTATGACAATACAGAGAAAGCGATGCATTGGTTGGCTTCGGCGCTAAGCAAAATGAAAGAAGGGTCATTTTTTTTTTTCTGGTTTGCGATTGATGTTTCTGCATTATTATTACCACGTCAGTGTGTTTGGGACCCGGTATTTGTTTTCTTGGTGTTTGCTTGAAAGTGCACATTTGGGTTTTTTTTTTCGGGGAGTTTTCTCTCGTTGTATGTCTGCTGAACTTCTTTCGCTTCTTGCGTTTCACATTCCCCCATATTTCTCATTTGACAGTAGCTCAGAACACGAGCTTGATTTTAAGAAAACTGAAAGAATTAACAAATACAGAACTTTGTATTTCTTCAATGTCTTCTCATGAACAGTTCTTAATTTTAACAAAACTGGAAGATAGGAGTGCCAAGACCCTGCTTGCTTGTTTAGTTTCTCGTTCGCACCAAAATGATTTGCCAAAAGATTGTGACCGAAGTTTGTCCTCGTTAATGCAATTTTAGCAAATGGGGTCGGAGGAAAGCTTGGAAAAGTGGCATACTTGGAGAAATGGATCAGAAAGATCACTTCCTTGACAGCGGGAGAGGCAGAGTTTGGCGTCATGTTCGAGTGGGACAAGTCGATGGGCGTTCCCGGGGCGTTCATCATCAGGAACCATCATCACAGCCAGTTCTACCTAAAGACGGTCACCCTAGAAGACGTCCCGGGTCATGGCACCGTCAAATTCGTCTGCAATTCTTGGGTTTACCCATCACATAGATACAAGTATGACAGAGTATTCTTCTCAAACAAGGTAACATTCATTTATCACAAGCGATTTAGCTTAAGCAGTACCCATTTACCAATGGCACTCTGCACCTGAACAACTGCGGTCAGTTTACGGATCTCCTATAGCTAGGGATAAATTTCACTGTCGATAGATAAGTCGTAGCATCTCATTCACGGCCATGACCATGGGGCCTATCGGTTATCCGCCTGAGATCATGCTCGTGAACGGACCAGATTGGACAATCTTGTTGCTCATGACCGATGATGGCACTTCTTCTATCAAGTAATGTTTTATGACACCTAAAATTGATGTTACCATCAAAGCACACTTTTTGTCCTGCTGCGAGAGTGCTTTTATCATTTTTTTATACTCTTTGTCCTCGATTATTGGAAGCTTATGGATTGTAGACACTTTTGTTTGATGGAACATCGACATACTACTGTGCTTTCCAGATTAGATACCGCACTTTCAGAATCGCCACTATTCACTGCTACAAGGGAGATTTTTCTTTCAAAATACCAACTCTCTAGGACAAACTTCGATTAGTTTCGAATGTACAGTAAGAGGAACGAAGAGCAAAATGGTTTTGAAATTTCATTTCTAATAGTTCTGAATTGATGATACTGCTGATACTATAATATGCAAATCGAACTCACATGTTAATGATGAGTTTGTTCGTTTTCAAATTCAGACCTACCTACCGTGTCAGACGCCGGTGCCATTACGCAAGTACAGGGAGGAGGAACTTGTTAACCTACGAGGAAGTGGTTCCGGTGAGCTCAAGGAATGGGACAGAGTTTATGACTATGCTTATTACAATGACCTAGGAAGTCCCGATAAAGGTCCTGACCACAAACGCCAAATCCTCGGTGGAAGCGAGGACTATCCATATCCTAGGAGAGGGCGAACTGGTCGAAAACCAACAAAGGCTGGTCAGATTTCTTAGTACAATCTATATTCAAAGATACCATTACATATTTTCCTATTGATTTCCAGCACTAGACAGATTATGTTGTCTTAACAGATCCGAATTGCGAGAGCAGACTGCCTCTGCTGAGTTTAAACATTTACGTTCCAAGAGACGAACGGTTCAGCCACATAAAGTTCTCGGACTTTCTGGCTTATGCTCTGAAGTCTCTGGGTCAAGTGCTGCTCCCTGAGATCACCTCCATAGGCAACAAGACTTTCAATGAGTTCGACTCGTTCGAGGACGTGCTTAGACTTTATGAAGGCGGCATCAAGCTGCCCAGTGGGCCGAGGTTTGGTAAGCTCAAGGACCGCATCCCGTGGGAGTTGATCAGGGAACTTGTCCGAAATGATGGCGAGCAGCTCCTCAAGTTCCCGATGCCCGATGTCATCAGAGGTGGATAATCTCTCATTTTCTTGGTTTCTTAAAATCGAGTTAATAATCTCATCATTAGTTGACAACTTAATTTTCCCGTTTGAGTGACTGTAGAGGATAAATCTGCCTGGAGAACCGACGAAGAATTTGGGCGCGAAATGCTTGCCGGAGTGAACCCCGTCATTATCAGCCGTCTCCAAGTAAGCGCAACATGTGAAAAATTAATCGAATTGGCTTTTCCTCATGTAACTCAACAATCATGAACTGTGTGCAGGAATTTCCGCCAACAAGCAAGCTTGATCCAGCAAAATATGGTAACCAACACAGTTCAATAAGAAAGGGACACATAGAAATGAACATGAATGGAAGCACAGTAGATGAGGTAAGAGCATGTCTTTGGAAGATGCATGTATGTTTTTGAAAACATGCCTGAGTTTCAAACCATAGCCAAGAGCATATCTGTATTTTCAAAATTACAGGTTACATGTCTCTGCGCCATTAAAATGACCTAATTACTCTTCCTTGTGTAGACATCTCAAAAACATTAACCTCACACAACTCACATGCCCAAACTCTTGGTCTTCTCAGCAGCCATCCTCCCCCGCCATCGGCCACCACCTCCGTCAACTCTGACCACGCAGCCAACACCATCCGATAATCTGTAGTTTTGAAAGATGCACGTGTGTTTTTGACATTGGATGAAACCTTGGGCATGCTTTTTTATTTGTCCGTTTTAATTCTGTCAAACAAAAAGAGTGCAAGCGATTATTCATCATGTTCATTTTTTCCCCTGCAAAAGGCGATTCGAAGGAACAGGATGTTCATACTGGACCACCATGACGCGCTGATGCCATACCTGAGGCTTATAAATTCAACCACCACGAAGATGTATGCGACTAGAACACTGTTGCTACTGCAAGACGACGAGACGTTGAAGCCGCTGGCGATTGAGTTGAGCTTACCGCATTCGCAAGGAGATCATCACGGAGCCGTCAGCAAGGTCTTCACTCCTGCAGAAAATGGAGTTGAGGGCTCGGTCTGGCAGCTTGCCAAGGCTTATGTTGCTGTAAATGACTCCGGCTACCACCAGCTCATCAGCCACTGGTAAAACATCATACAGTTGTGTGAGTACATTATAGCTTTTCTCTTCGTGTATGATTGACAGACTGCTATAAATCTTCTATCTTCACTAGGCTGAACACACATGCCGTGATAGAGCCCTTCATAATTGCGACAAACCGGCAGCTGAGTGTGATCCATCCGATATACAAGCTCTTGCATCCCCACTTCCGTGACACGATGAACATAAACGCTTTGGCGAGACAGATTTTGATCAATGCTGGTGGAGTGCTTGAATTGACCGTATTTCCTGGGAAATACGCCATGGAAATGTCTGCTGTACTTTACAAGAAATGGGTTTTCACAGAGCAGGGACTACCTGCTGACCTTATCAAAAGGTCTTTAAATGGCGTTTAAGACTATCTAAAAATGTCTTCATTCTGTTCTTGGTCTTCATCAAGAACAGAAGTGTTCTGATTTCTTTTGCTTCATTTCAGGGGAATGGTGATCCCGGACTCAAGATGCCCCCACGGCCTCAGGCTCCTAATTGAGGATTACCCGTACGCAGTTGATGGTCTAGAAATATGGTCCGCGATAGAGACTTGGGTGAAAGATTACTGTTCTTACTATTATTCTCATGATGACCTGGTCCGAGGTGACTCGGAGCTTCAATCCTGGTGGACAGAGGTCCGCAACGAGGGCCATGGGGACAAGAAAAACGAGCCCTGGTGGCCCACGATGCAGACGTGTGCTGACCTCATCCAGTCATGCACCATCATCATCTGGGTGGCCTCTGCCCTTCATGCGGCCGTGAATTTCGGGCAGTACCCTTACGCTGGGTACCTCCCGAACCGCCCAACTGTCAGCCGCCGGTTCATGCCCGAGCTGGGGACTGCCGAATATGAAGAGCTCGAGAAAAACCCTGACGCGGCATACTTGAAAACCATAACGGCTCAGCTGCAGACGCTCCTAGGAGTGTCCCTGATTGAGATCCTATCAAGGCATTCGACGGACGAGATCTACCTTGGCCAAAGAGACGACTCTCCCGATTGGACATCAGACGAAGAACCAAAACAAGCGTTCGAGAGATTCACGGACCGGCTGATCAAGATTGAGAACAGGATCATGGATATGAACCAGGACAAGAGTCGGAAGAACAGAGTAGGGCCAGTTAAGTTGCCTTACACACTGCTGTATCCGAATGCCTCGGATTACTCCAAGGAGGCGGGGTTGACAGGGAAGGGAATTCCAAACAGCATTTCAATATGAGGTTTTGTAAGCGTGAGAAGTTTTTAAGTAGTAATAGCATTCTCTGGTGGTTGCTTTTCTCAGTTGCGAGGATCCTATATGTAACATGAAAATTTTTCGTTTGTATCAGAACTAAGAGGCATAAATGTGCATACCCTAAGCCTTGTTTCCAGGAATTTCTAGTCCAATGTACTCGCACTTTTTCCCTTAATGAAATACGGCACTAATCACATGAACTACTCGTGAAGATTCATATAGAAAAACTCAGAAGATAAATCAACAGTACTCCTGTTTCTTCAAGATAATTCAGCTTCCATCAAGCACATTTGGAGACAATAAGCACTGCAACAACTGGTGGACCCAAAAAGCCAGAAAAAGTCACCAAAGCAAGTAGGAAAATATTTTGAAGGAGGTAATGTGTGGGTAAGAGTAAGACTACGTATCAAAATCACACATTCTAATCGGTCCAACACATCTCACACCTTATCCATACCCACATCCTCTCTCGCTCACCCAAATTGTTCTCACGCATCCCTAGCTCTTCTTCGCTTCTTCTTCTTCTGTGACATAATCCATAAGCCCAAGTGTTACACCAATAATGGCCATGGCAACTCAAGCCTCCCTCTTCACCCCAACCCTCACCGGCCCAAGATCCGGCGACCGCAGCGCTCTTGCATGGAAACAATCCGCCTCATCGTCTCTGTCCTTCCTGAACCCTAAGGAGCTCAAGTTCTCTCCAAGAACGACCATAAGAGCTGCTGCGGCGGAGGGAAAAGCCAAAGCCCCTGCCAAGGAGGAGGCGCCCGTCGGGTTTACGCCGCCGGAGCTGGACCCAAACACCCCGTCTCCAATCTTCGGTGGCAGCACCGGTGGCTTGTTACGCAAGGCACAGGTGCGAATCTTTTAATCACCTAACTAAGCTAGCCTGGTGCTTGTTTAGTCTTTCATCCTATGCGATTGACCGAATTTGTCATGCCAGTTATAAAGAGCATAGCTAATGATGATTTTGCGGCTTAGGTCGAGGAGTTTTACGTGATCACTTGGGACTCGCCGAAGGAGCAGATCTTTGAGATGCCGACGGGCGGCGCCGCCATCATGCGGCAAGGGCCGAACCTGCTGAAGCTGGCGAGGAAGGAGCAGTGTTTGGCTCTTGGAACGAGACTCAGGTCGAAATACAAGATCAAGTACCAATTCTACAGGGTGTTCCCGAACGGGGAAGTCCAATACCTTCACCCGAAGGACGGCGTGTACCCGGAGAAGGTGAACCCGGGTCGCCAGGGCGTGGGTTTGAACTTCAGATCCATCGGGAAAAATGTTAGCCCCATCGAGGTCAAGTTCACTGGGAAGCAACCGTACGATCTGTGAGTCACATGCATATAAGAAACTGTTCCGTGTATGTGCTGTGAACTTTATGTTATTGTTATCTGAGAGATTACTTGCAAACTCTTGTAATTTATTTTACCTGTCCTCATTTCACAACTTTTGAGTAAGTTACATATTCGCCGTCGTTCCGATTAACCAAGCTGGATAGAGTCGAGCTGGCCTCCAGCTCCAGTATCGGAGGCTCAATATGTGAATCAAGCTCAACTTTATTGGATGATTCATGTATAGTCGAGCAGATTGATTCGATTGTCTCATTCATAAGAAAACTAATCTGAAGTTGAGCTCTATAAACGGAACTCGAATTAGAGCATATCGGAACACACTAAACACTAAGGCTGCGTGCATCCTCTCGAGTCCCCATGCCAGATATAGGCTGTCCAAACTGAGGCCCAATTGCGACCATTGGGCTTAACGTGGATCGGCTTGCCCATAATTTAAATGGCTTGAGCTCTTTCCATAGGCGGAACCCGACCGTCTCGAGCACAGATGGAAGTGCTGCACCGGAAAGGGCGAAATGCCTTTCCAAGTGCGAATAGTGGGGACAATCGTTGCTAGTGATGTAAACGGTACTGGAAAAAGTAAAAACGTCGTAAGTAAAAATGAACATCAGGTGTTCTCGGATTGATTGGCGGTCTCTTACAAACATTACAATTCGAATATTTATACCCGCAATCGACAATTATGTAGACGGGTTAGTAAGAAATCAAACATGCTCTACGTGGCTCCTACTTTGTCGCAACACCTATCAACAAAAGGTTATAATATGAGCAATCGTCCACTTTACTAATTGGTGGTTACATGGATTCCATTACTCGACGGTCACCTTATGTGCTTCCATCTAGTGGACCAAGTTGGTATCCATTCACTGACTCTTCGCTCCAATGGTTAGCCAATTTTCGCTGACACCTCCGCCGATTAAAACTGGTTTTTCATATCGACCAACCATACTTTGTCGACTAATTGCTCCCAATACTTAGCATTCTTTTTTTGGCCTCGGTCGCCCTCTTATTCGGCTTTTGCCGATCAAACTATCAACTGAACACTCGCGCATTTTTTGGTGTCGACAGGAAGCTTGAAATGGGTTCGGACGAAAAGATCCTTCGCGTGCCCGACTCAGGCCGGCTAGGGGTGCCCCATGTCCCAACTTCTCCAAGGGACTATTTGAGTTTTGAGTACGATTCTTGAAGTTGGACAGAATGAGAGATAAAATTGGAACCATGACCTTAGGCTGAAGTCGGTCCAGCCACAGCAACATCCGTACAAGGTAACACATAAACCCGGCCCGCCACCACATCCACTATTTGCCTATACTTGGCTTGCGTAATATACGTACCTTTCACGAGATTACGAGTTCATTTGGTATGCTGGTGGCTGAATTGTAGGTACGGTTCGACATAATTGTGCCGTGAACGGCTTCAACACGTATTTTTGGTGATTCGTGTTATCAATGCAGCCCCGGCTGTCGGGTATTTGTCAAATAATCTTATAAAAGTTGCATCGCCAGCTGGAGCAGCTACGAAAAAGTCATATTAAATAACCTTGGCATATGACTAACAAAGATAGAACCGACAGGTCGGACGGACTTGGAAATGACACCCAATTGGCTTTTCAATTTTTTTAGCGGCCCCTTCTAATTCCCTTTTGAAAAAGATCAAGAATAAGATAGAATTGGTGGAGAGTTCGTACAATCTATAAAATAGAAGAAAAGTACCAATGCTAATCTTTACTTTCGTGGAAAAACATGCATATTTGGAGCGCGTTTGTTTCACGACAGGTAATTCGAAAAATATTTATCTAGAAAATAATTATTCATATTACTTATAAAAATAAATAAATAAAAGATATTTTTATTGTTCGCGAAAATATGAAGACATAAATCGTTATCAATAATAAAAAAATATTTTTGTCGACCAACTATTTTAAACGATATGAGCAATCAATTTAGAAAATTACTTTTCGAATTATTTATTTTTCACGAAATAAATAGAGCCTTGATCTTTTGAATTTGCACTTATTATTTAATACGGTCCTCAAATTTCTATTTGGTCTAACCAATTATTTAAAAACTTGTAAAACTTTTCTAATCCCGACAAATTTAAGCGGATGTGACAATCGACGCGAAGCTCCACCTTAGGATGGGAAGCCCATAGAATTCCTTTATGAACTCATATAATTTAAGCAAAGTTTGGGCTGAGCTTTGTGGGCGGTATTATCATAGCGCGTGGAATTGAACTGGTGCGCATCTCCTCTTTCCACTGAACGAATCCGCTTCTTGTTTAAAGTCTAGTCCATTGCTTTTCTTATCATATTGAGAGAAAGAGAGAGAGAATGAGCAGCAGAAAGAGTCCAATTTCAAACCCATAGTATATATTTCAGGGGTGAGCATAGTTCCAGGGTTTGGAACCTCGAACCGAACGAAACCTGAGAGCCATACCGGTGGGACTTGTTTGGTTCTAGGTTCCAATATATACAGGGTAGGTTCCAGATTCTAAGTAAATGGAACTTAAAACGCATAGCCTATAACTTGAAATTTGGAACAAGTTTTTGTTTTTTTTTTAATTTATATCTTCGCGTGATTCCACGGTATTTCATGGTGCCCTATGATGAGTGTATAGTCTAGAACCACTAATCTGAGTTTCTATTTTATGATTGAGACTTTTACTTTGTTAATATTTTATATTCTTCATTTGCTTAAATATAAGTTGCGGTTAATGGATTGTAACAACTAGTGGTAATTATTGAAGCGATAATTTACTGCAGTCATTTAATTTATAATATAAGTGGAATCTGGGTAGACCCTAGAACCATTCAAGGTATGCAGATTATGTTTCAGGTTTCATGTTTCATTAAATGAGAAATCTCTGTAAAATTTGAAATCGCTCGCTCCGAATTTTTTGAGCGTGGCCAATTTTGTCGGGAAACTTAAACTATTAAGTTCATGTCAGATATTTACACCGAGCGCTCCTTGTCATGCCAATTATCCGACTCGGAACTTTTGTCCCAATGACGTTTCCAAACAAGCACGGGAATCTCTACTTCCCGTCTCTTACCCGTAAACGTAGGATCGAAAAATATCCGACGTGAGTGCAACTCGATGCCACGGGATCGTCCAATTATCTATTTTGTCGCGATTGGTCCGTCCAATTTCACGAATCCGAACGAGCCGTGGTGTGTCCCTGCGTCAGAAAGATGGTGCTGAGGCGAACAGAGGAGGGTACACTAATAATGCAACGAGGATGTTGACGCGTGCTGTAGCATCTGGAAGTGGATGTGGATGTGCACGATGACGGTACGATGCGACATTATGATAATTGGATGGTCCGCTCGACGCGATGACACTAATCATATTATATGGTGCGTGTCACGTATGGCTTGAGAGTAAGACAAGCGCTTTCGATAATACGATGAGCTTCGCATGATTCCGGACGCTGGCGACCGACCGGGACTCCCCCCCCCCCGGGAAGCATAAGACATCCCCATCGCCCGATTATCTTTAAAACGATTTTCGGCGGGCAGTTATGTTTGTGTTTCCTCGAGTTTTCAAGATTCAATTAATAGTACAAAAAATCCCAAATTAGTATATTTGAGATAAATTTTAGCACCCGTTAGTTTTCATTAAATTTTACTATCAAATTGCTAAGTTAGATAACACGAGTCGATTGATGAGTGCACCGATTTGAGCCTCTATCCTCCGTTTGTTATATGTATACTAGTTTGTAGTTTTTCATGATATTAATCTAATTTAACGGAAACTAACAGATAATAAATTTATCACAAATAAAATAATTTGAAATTTTTTTTATAATTAAAAAATTATTTAAAAATAAATTTATTACAGCTATATCAATTTGGAGGTTTAGGTACGGATATACTTATTTGAGGTTTTTCTTCGTAATTTGAACGAAAGAGACGGAACGCGAACGCTCGCACAACCACCATCGACTGCAAGGTAGCACGAGCGTGCTCACGCGTGTCCTCCTTGCAGTAGTATCTTTGCCCTCGCCAACCCAAAATTTAAAGAATTTAAAAATAGGAGGCTTTGAATTTAAAAAGAAGAACAGTGCATACGGGGATCGATGCCTTCGTGAGCTGGGATCACGGGATAAGATGTGCACGCGTGTACCCACTACGGAATATCGATCGTCCGATTTGGTTTCATGTTTCGTTGCTCCAGGACGCGATCACAGGTCAAATCCGAAAGCTTCCCGAATGGTTCGGATTAGGTCGGGTCGGACATCACAGCAAAACCGAACCTTCGGACCGACCACCGCGAGCGTCACGACATCGTGATGTTCGTGTTCTGCATTATTCGACTTACGTGGACGGGATAACTCCCTTTGGATATTTATTTATTGACCCAGACTGTACATATCTCCTTTACATAATTGAGAATGACTCGTTCGCATCTCCTAAGGGAACATTGCGCGGTGGTTTTGTACAAGCAACGTGGCGTGGATGGCTCATGCTCCGACAGGGGTGAGGATGGAGTCGATCTCGTTCCGGCCGGCGCCGCCGATGACCTGATCGCCGCTGCCGGCGGCGGCGGAGGCAGGGTTGACCCAAATTCCCGGGACAACCTTCGGCAGGTTGTTCACGGCGTCCAGCGCGTAGTCGGCTTCCTTGGTCTTCGCAGTCTTCCCAACCTTCAGCAGCCAAAACAAAATTCAAAACCCAATTCGTCAAAGTAAAAAAGCAAGCTTTTGTCCTGAAATCTCTGCGAAACCAAACCATCCGATCAATCTCAATTATTCTCATAACATTATTGCTGGATATTTTAAAACGTTAGTAATTACCACGAACTGATTGCCACGTGATAACCTTTTGAGTACGAGAAGATTTGTTCGTTAAGTCAGTACACTAAATAGTGTAACGTATTCTTAATTAGAAGTACAAATTACCTAACTGAAGTTTGTTAAATCGATTGGCAAAGTCGATCTTTGCGAACCAATTCATCTGATTGGTGTAATAAAAAACAACGTCCTAGACGAAAAGGCGAGTTCTTACCAGAACGGTACGAAGTCCCACAGCTTTGCCCGCAGCAATGTTGCGGACGTTGTCGTCAAGAAACAGCTGCTCAGAACCAAACAAACGCGGGTTTAGCCGATATTCTATTCCAATTGACATAATTGAACGTGAAAATTTGGAATTAGTTTGATCGGAAGATGAAAGTGCGGGGGGGTCACCGTTCGACGGGGATCGACGCTGGTCTCGCGGACGGCGATCCTCATGGCCTCCGGCGATGGCTTCAGGACCACCGGGAACTTGTCGGGGCGGGCGGACTTGGCGAGGTTCGGGTTCATGGTCTCGAAGCACACGATCTGGTCGAAGCAGTCCTCGAGCCCCAGCCTCCTGAGCGCCCTCATCGCGTGTGTCCTGTCCGAGTTCGTGAAAATCTGCCGCAAATGGAAAGAAAAAAAAAAAAAACACGCACCAATTCAGGAAACGCGAGATTTTCTCGACCGATCGAGGAAAATTTTTTTTGAACGTTCGAACTCACGATTTTCCTTTGCGTGATGCTGCGGAGGAGATTGCGCAGCTGCGAGTCGGGCTTGATCAAGTGGTACGGCAATCTTCCGTGCACGACACTGCTTGATGATCGACGAAGAACAGTTCGGCTTAGAACATTCAACTTGTGCTTGTTTCCAAGAATATTCATAAAAAAAGATGAGAGGGAAAGCGCGCGCGCGAGAGAGAAGTAGGTCACCTGTGGTAATCATCGGCGTCGACGTCGTAGCCTAACGCCTGCGAGCATCACAGAGCAAAGACAGAGAAGTCAGTCATTCGATCAACTGCTCCAAATTCCGCAAAAAGCCTGCGAGAATCGGAAATGGCACGAGAGAGAGATAGAGATAGAGAGAGGGGTTGATTGATTACTCGCAAGCCGGCGAGGGAGCTGCCGTAAGTCTTGAAGAGCTCGACCCGGAGGCTCGACGCCTGGTCCGGCGCGAACCCGCATCTCTCGACGAGGAAATCTGCACGCAGGATCAGCAAGCAAACACAGAGAGAGAGAGCAAGAGGATCAGCGACCATTCGCGTAGCGCGAAGAGCTCGAAAATGCGAGCCTCTTTTCGCGGTTCCTGCTTAAGAAGAAAAATGGTGATGGGCCGCACCGTCGATGTTCTGCTTGAGGGCCGCGCCGATCCCGGTCTTGGAAGAGTACAGGGTGTCGTCCAAGTCTGCAGACAGCCAGCCAAAAGCGAACCGGACACACGAATTTGAGTAAGGCGAGAGACGTTCGCTAATTCAAGAAACGAATCGCCGAGTCGATGTTAAAATTGATGCGTTTTACCGAAGATGAGGGAGTCGAAGGGGGAAGACGGCTCGCGGGCTGCCTTGCTGCAGGAATCCATGAGCGCTTGCGATGGAGCAATGCGAAGAGGGGGAGAGCGGGAGAGATGCTGAGGAAGTTGTCCGAACGCTATGATCGATCACGGAAGGGTGTCCGAAGGCGGAGTTCGGATGGTGGGACGGTGGTATTTAAAGGAAGAGAGGAGGAGGAGGAGGGTGTCGGGTGTGTCCGAGTCAGGCTTGCCAAATTTCCGGGGCACGATCAAAACGAGGCGGGACGGCGAGCCGAGTAGACAGTGGGCCCCACGCGCTTGGTGACGGCCAAAAAATGACCAGGTGATCGCATATGCTCACGTTCGACCGAGAAAAAAAAAAAAATAAAATCATATACGCACGCGTGCTTCGCGGTTCCGAAATATATGAAGCTTAGAAAAAATCAAAAAGCAGAGAGTACGGAACACGCTTTGAGGGTAGATTTCGATGGGGTGTCCGAACATTGACTCCCCCCAATTTGCAACGTGCCAATTGCAAAAGATTTGGCAATTTCATCACTACTCCACAGGAACGAAGAACGCCAATAGGTATGCAGTTCTGTTTGCAAAAGAATTAGGAGGTGGGAACGCTCGAATCACAAGTGCGGGGTTCGACTTTTGCCCGGTAGAATAAAAATTAGAGAGTGATGAGAATTAGAGATAGAACAAATTAAAAATTAATCTCTCTCTCCCTTGATATTTTGCCAAGCTTCCTCTCTACAAATAAGGCCAGCTCCTCTAGATTTGAAGGCATGAGGCACCTCTTTGCACGGCCCTGAGGCTATATATCATGAAGTCGAGATCTCGATGGCCACAAAAGATGTCGAGGGTAACGTGATGGTGGCGTGGATACGGGAGCATGAACATGGAGAGGCATGGGGAGGCGGCGGTAGCCACACGGCCCTGCAGGCGGCATAGTGTTAGAGCTGAGCGCGGCTTCATCACCATGCAACACTTGGAGAGAGAGAGAGAGAGAGAGATATGTGATTGAAGTAGGGGGAACTCAGTTAAAGACAATTACATGGATCGATGATCGGTTCCTCAGTTGATCAGTTGTACAAAAGTCAAATCCTATAGTCAACTACACAGGGCTTGACAGCAAAGATACAAATTGCCCTCCAAAGTTTTTAAGATTGTTGCAAAGTACTTCCAAAGTTTTTAAGATTGTTGCAAAGTACTTCCCTACGTTACAAATTGCCCTCCGAAGTTCTTAGAAATCGGTTATAATTTGTCCCTTGGCATGGACTCCTACCAAATTTTACTCAAAGCTCCAACCACATGACAACGCGTGGCTGATTATATAAGTATATACATATAAAAAGAGTTGATGAACTTTTCAGATAAAATTTGACCAGAGTTAATGTCAAATGCACATCCATATATAGTTATGAAGTAGTAGTTCTCTTTTTTTCCTCACTCATAGAGATGATATATGACTAACTTGCCTTCTAAAACTTATCATGTGTAGTCACATATCTGCCACAAGCCTTGTCTTCGTCTTCCTTGATTTGCATCTTAGTACCTCTTTATGGTATCAGAGCTAGCGTTCTATTCAACCTACTTGTTTATCTTTAGATGAAATACCAGGTGGAAAAGGTAGATTTATTCCATCATGAGTGATTCTGCTGATTCTACTCCACCTGTCACTGTAAATGCCCCTTTAGATCTTCGTACTTCAAATGTTTCGAGAATTGACTATCTTTATGAGGTTTCATACCTTAATGAAGATAGTAAGATTTTGGAAACTCATCTCCCCCTTATTAATCCCTACTCTGCTTTCGCCAAACCACCTTAATTTTCTTTTCTCCATTCCATCAAACAACTTATCAAACACACACCCCAGGAAGTTAAAGAATATATTCAGTCATCCCGGTTCGACCAGCATCTTATTCATGTTACTCAGCAAGAACATTTCGTTACCCTCCAGATACCTTCTGACTTTCCACGTCAGTGGGTACAGCAAGGGTATACGCATCTCCATTTTGGTGCTATTCGCCTTGCTCTCTCTTTCCATGACCAAAAATGATTACCTGTTGTTGCTCGCATGGTCTTTTTAGACACTTGTTTCTTGGATTATCAACATGCTTGCATTGGCACAGTCCAAACCACCCTAAATGCCGGAATAGTGTTTGTTACACTGTTTCCAAATTTTAATATGGCCTTTTCAGATCCGAGACTCCTTTTTGCTCTTAAAGTTTAGCTACAACTTACCGGAGCTCCTCAGACTCTTGATTCTATAACTATAACTTTACACAACCAGATGGTATACCGAGTCCATAACCATGCTATTGATCTCAACTTTTCAAGCATAGAGGATGCCCTTTTTATCTTAGTGGACAATGATTAGACTTCCTGTGTCCATGTACCCAGACAGATTCCTTGAGATCAACTAGTTAAGTTACCCCTGAAACTTGGGTAACTAACTATGAAAAGCTCAACTAGAATTTCAAGCCTATCCAGTCCATGAAGTCGCAATTCACAAAAAAGAAAGATGGTATAGTTGTCATTAAATTTAGTAAGGAAAAGGAGGAAGCTTCTTCTTCTATTTTTCCTACTATTTTTATGATGCAACCCTGTCATGCCAATATTCCAATTGAGGAAGGTGACTCAGATCCGAAGACTATGATCGAGTCTTTTGGATCAAGAGGGATGACCAATTCATTATTACGAGGATCCACAAATAGGCCACTGTTTCTGGGATTTTGATTGTCAATGTTCCCTTTGTACAAACTCTCCTAATGATAAAGAAGATGACAGACCATCCAAAAAGAAAAAGAAACAGTCCAAAGATACTCTCTACCAGAGATATCTTGATGGGGATCCTACTGTGGGACCCCTTAGTGAGGATGGAGGAAAATACCAATTCATGGTGTCTTATGGACCACTCCGGTCACAGACTCCTCCAATTCCTGAATCTTGTGAGCCTCATTTACCACCACAATCATCACCAAGAAAAACTCCACCACAAAAGCCAATTGTTTCACCATTCTATAAACCCATCCAAAAATGGATTAGGAAAAATTGATATCCTTTGTAATTACCAAAAGCGCCCCAGCTTTCATGTGTTTCAAAACCAAACCCATCGCCAATACTCTTAACTGTCTGCGTGTTCCAACCCTTGGACTTTCCGCCTTTGGAAATGACCAATTCTAATGCCTCTTTCTCAGCTTTAGAAGAATTTACAAACGCACATCATCGGTTCCGACAAATGCCAAAAATTCCAAACCTTACGGATATCGATGATCATGTGAGACAAAAGAAAGTTACTGCCGCAGAAGTTGTTTTGAATTGGCACTTAAAAAATGCCCTGGCGCAAAATAATGTTCTCAAGACAATTGATACAAAACTTTCAATTGTCCAAGCCCACCTTGATCATGTGGACTAGAAGGTTGATCAAACGGCTTTGGTCACAAACAAATTACTTGAGACGTTCCAAAAAAAATTGCAGCAAATGGAAACAGGTAAATATATTTCCCATCATTGTTTGAAAGATCAAACTGCCGAAATGGAAAAGTTATATAGGCAAATTAAACTCCTTCAAGAAGGAAAATTTGTTCCTACGTTAGATTCATTTTTTCAACCTTTGTATCCAACCTGAATGGAAATCTCTCCTCCAAAAGTTACGTCAATTGCCTCAATCATTGCGAAAGCCCCAAAATAAGGTCGGAGTGATATTGTCATACTTCGAAATCATATCCGCGAAATGGAAAAACAAAAGAAGATGCAGCAGGAGAAGAAGTCAGACGTTCTTGAGCCTTCTCAGGAACCTCCTTCTTCCCAAATGGTTTCAAATCTATTAGAGGCCTTTTTGCGAGATCAATGCCAACAAAAGCTACTAGTTATTGCTACAATTGATCCATCCCAGCAAAATACTCATTCCAGCTCTAAACGACCTCATTTTCTTCATAAAAAACCTTACCTTCTGGCCCTAAAACATCAAATTTCCCCAAACCTATTATTCTTATGGTTGATCCCCCTGAGGTAGATATGGAATCACAAACATCTAAGCCAAAAGAAGTAAACATCCATTAATCAAAACTTTCGTTTTGAATCTTCGATCTCCAAATATTATTTCACTTTTGATGATATTCCATGTTCAAAATGGCCAAAAAGATTACAGGAGTTTCATGCTTGGCTCAGCACTAGAGCCCTCACTGTTGAAAGTCGGTATGATATACTGACCAAGTTCGTCAGCAGATTTATTGGTAGCCTTAGGGATTGATGGAAAACTGTTTCTGATCAAGATCAGAAGACATTCTTACTTCAAATAGATTTTCATCACATAATTCGAGTCATCCACCAGTTCTTTATTGGTAAGCCAGAAGACCTTCTTGAGCTAAAAAGAAGAGAGTTCTTTGACAGAAAATGCTACTCTTTGCGCTGAAAACATTTGAATAAGTATTTTCATGAAATGCTTAAATTATTCTACGCCCTTGAAGCTGATCCAAACCCAAAGCAAGTATTTCTCTCTTCTATTCTGAAGGATATTGGTCAAGTTTTGGAAAAATCCCTTCAGAATAAGTAGAGAAAAATTGCTGATATCCCAATAGGAGAATTGCAACAGGAGATACATTTAGCTCTTGATGACCTCTGTATATGTCGAAAGGCATTCATAAGCTATCTTAAAAGCAACGAAGAACTCGATCAAGCTTGCTGAAGGCTGGAGTTAAGAATCAAGTGTGCAAATAAAGAGTCATGTGATGACCCTTCTTGCGGAGATAGGTGCAAAAAGAAAAAAAGCACTTCAAATGTTTCTCTTTCGGTTTAAGAAGAAAGCGCAAATGACGTTTTTTAAGAAGAAGACGATCCAAACGAGACCAGTTCGGAAGATGCAAGAAATCCGATAGGTGTTATATCTACAACCAAAAAGGTCATTTTGCAAAGAATTGTCTGAAAGCCCGAAAAAGAAATTCTCATTTGGTCTAGGAACTTGAAAAAGAAGTTGGAGTTGCTCTTCAGGATGATGATGTCGAATCTGTTTTCTCTTTAGAAGATGAACCTACAATGCACACCACATGCGCAATCCAGATATGGTCTCAATCCAATGACTCTGAAGACTTATTTGATTAAATAGAAAAGGGAGTTTACTCCTTTTCTTCCTAAAATCCAAAACCCTCCACAATCGAAAACCTTTGTGCATACACACCTTCCACCCTTCCCTATTTTTCCATCAAAATCTATCTTTCAAAATATGCTAAACCTATTTCTGTTATAGTCCTTGTAGATACTGGAGCTAATGCTTCGATTCTTGACACAAAAATTCTTTTAGAAGAATACTGGACTTCATACACCCGGTATTTTAATTCTGCTTCTGGAAACACTTTCGCTACAAGAGTTCAAAGCAAACCCATTATCCTTAAGTTCTTCCTACAATGTTCCCTCACCACTAAAATCCTTGGTTCTAGTTCACTAGGCAAAGCTATCATCATTGGATGGGATATTCTAACCCAAATTCCCAAACTTAGAATTTTATCTAATGGACTTCGGTTCAAAGAACAATTCAAAGAGTTTGTGGATATCCAACAATTTTTTGCCATCCAGATGCATATACTAGATCCCACCATCCAAACCCTTTTTGGAGCATGTGTAGAATCTCATTCAGACTTTGTCCTAAAATGTCTAAACCCTTTGCGGAAAAATCCTAACTTTTTCATCCATTTACCTTTCGAGAAAAATGAAGATATCAATTCCACCA
The DNA here is from genome assembly GCA_024500025.1 of Syzygium aromaticum. Lineage (NCBI taxonomy): Eukaryota > Viridiplantae > Streptophyta > Magnoliopsida > Myrtales > Myrtaceae > Syzygium > Syzygium aromaticum. The sequence goes on along the minus strand of CM044892.1, from coordinate 29,260,645 downwards.
AAGCAACTCATTCGGAAATGAATCCAGATCATTTGATCTTAGCCCAAAGGGAATGCTCAGATTTACTTCACCAAAGATTAATCGAGCCATCTAACTCTTAGTGGTCTTGTGAAGCATTCTACGTGAATAAGCGTTTTGAGCAGAACAGAGGAAAAATGAGGCTGGTCATCAATTACTAGCCACTCAACCAATTCCTGCAAGATGATAAGTTCCTATTACCCCACTAGAATTCGTTATTCTCCAGCCTAGCTCAAGCTAAGGTCTATTCCAAATTTGACCTTAAAGCTGGATTCTGGCAATTGGGAATTCATGACAGAAAACTGGATTTTGCATCCCTAATCATCACTTCCAATGGACGATGCTTCCTGAATACATCAAGAACAACACCCTTTATGAAAATTTGCTAGCATTAATGTGGAAATATCAACTGCTAATTTTTAGCAAGTTCGGAGGATTAAGTCTCAGACTCAGTGGGCTATATCCAGAATATCCTTTTATTCATCCTATCTCCCTCAATCTTGAAGACGAATTCTCAAAGGAATTCAAGTGGTTTTGTTGGTATTTGTTCAATCTTTATACCATAATCATTGAATTTCCAACAACTAAAATTATTTTTATTATTGGCAGAATTCTCTTGGGAGAAAAGAAGTTTAAGCGTTTGGGTGGCATACTTAATTGGTTCAAACCATTAAGAGCTTGGAAATGCATGTAACATGAGTAGTTTAGAACCTGTAGACCCAATCCAGAGTTGCATACAACAATTTTGTTTAGTAGGCCATGGGTTTTTATTCGTCTAAACGGAGATGTGAGCAAAACTCCATCTGATGTAGGAGTAACAACTTACAAACCTCAGCCAGTTCCATAAAAGTTGTACAAAACCTTTCCATGCAAAATCTCGGCACTTCCCCAGGAATGTAGAAAACTCCAGAGATTCCAATTTTCATGGCTGATCCACCAGAACAAGACATGGAACCAAATTCATCTGAACAACCACGTGATACCACTAGAAGTATGGCCAACTAGTTCTACCAGCGTGTCTTGGGATCATCCAGCTGATCACAGTTATCGGGCGATAATTGATATAGCATTGGGACAATATTATGACATAGATATGCAAGCAGATATGAATGCTGTTGCTGCTTCAGATGAAGCTGCCTCATCCTCATCTCAAGAGGTCTCGTCTCCATCCTAAGCCTCTTAGTCACAAGATCCATGGGGAGGACTATTATCGCAAAATCCGTATGATTACAGTGAGCTATAACTAGTACTCAATCTAGGCGATCACAAAGATAATCTGTCACTGTAATTAGAGAATTTTCCTCAACCACGTATGCCATCAAGTTCCCCCGATGTCATCTTAAGTTTTGTAGACGTTCTGGAGTCTTCACGAAAAAAGCAAAAGTCTTCGAAACTTCACGAAGATGTGGACATCGAAACTACGGAAATTGAACGAATCCTCAGAAATTACAGGAGACAAAAGGATGGAGGTAGTTCGGATAACTCTGATGATGGCAATACCGAAGAAACTATCCATAAATATAACTTTTGAAACCGTGACAAGAGCTTTTGAAAAATTAGCTCGAAAAATTACTATTCATGCACTGTTCATCACTATAGTGCACTATTCAAGCATTGTTTGACACTGTAGCAATACTGTAGTGACATTGTAGCGATAAAGAAAAATGTTATCCGAAAGTTTTTTATGTGTTTGTTAGTCATATGTAGGTTGAACAAGTCATATGTCGTTATAAAAGTCTTTAGAGTCAGTCTTAGAGTGCTAAATTATTGGTGACTTCCAGAACCTCACCAATAATTGTTCGTTTGTATAATCGTCCGAGCCTATAAAAGGCCAAGCTTGTAAAATTTGGGGGCACGATTTGCTCTTGGAAAAAAGTCTCAAGAAATAAAACTTGTGTTATGAATCCCTAAATCTTTGATTCTACCTTTCTGCATGGTATGATTCTCTAAACAAACATACGCTGATTAGTCCTGGTAGTATGCTTTGCACTTGCCATGATATAGAATTTGTGCATCAGAATTATGCTACTATAAAGTAGTTTTAAGGTGCAAACCCAAATTTGAAGAAGGGCTTGGTGGCTAAAAGGCAGTCCCTTTATAAAGGCTGGAAAAGCCGTTTGTGTGTGTGATAACATACCTGCCACAAGCTTTGTCTTCGTCTTTCCTGATTTGCATCTTAGTACCTCTTTGTGGGATAGCATACCTGCCATAAAATTTGGTCGGAGTCAGTGCTAGGGTGTACATTGCCACCAATTTAAAAAAGTTAAGGGGGAGGCATATTGCAAAAATTGAAACTTGGTGGGAAACTTGCCACAATCTCATAAACTTGGGCAGCAAAATGTAATTCTCCATAGGTGTTGATGATTAAAGAAGGGGTAACGGTTCTTGGGTGGGTCCATCTTGAATTTTGGACACATGGAACTGACTTTATAAGGTCACAAATCTAATAAATTGGAACCGAACACTCTTCATAAGGTATTAAATTGATGTCATATCATAAAATCATTTTTATATTCTTGATTGAATGTGTTACGGGGATGTGCTTTCGCATTGCAGCCCATGATTTGGATCTTATTAGGGATTGAGGTTTTGTTTGGCTCTCCTATGGAGCCAAACCGCCTACACAACTCTCTATCTCTCTCTCTCTTCCTAGGCAGCCGCAACGACCTCAGATTAAGGTTGCCATGGTTGTCACCACCTTGCCACAGTCGTCACAACCTAAAATAGTGCAACATCGATCCAAGGTTACTGTGGTGGCCTAAAGAGAGATAGAGAGTGGCATATTATCGATGGCAACGTAAATAGAGGCAGTGCGCAACGAGTCATTGGGTGCTATTGCTTGTCGTTGGTGATGGATGGAGTCTCTTAGGAGAAGAGGCAACAAGTTCCTTGGCGGCAAGTGTGTCACCGGTGGTAGCTGGTCTAGGTTTTTGGGAGTTTGGATTTAGATCTTGACATGGGCTTTTTTGAAAGAGTATGGTGATTTTGTAGATGAAGTCACAATGGTAACTTGCGTGGGTCTAAATTGAAAATTCGAGGTTCGAAATGGATTCTTTTTTTTTTTTTAAGTTGAAGGTGTAAAATGGTTATGGGGAAAAACTTAAGTATGTTTTACCTTATTTTCACTTAACAATTTAATAGCCATTTGAAGAAACTAGAGATATTGAAATTATTTTCTTTTGCGGGCCAAAGTACTTGTATAGACCACAATCAATGGACCATGTGCAATTATAATGACATTGGCTTTAGTGAGATTCATATAGGACTCACGTAGCCTTTACATGATTACTGAATGGATTCATGTGGACACATGCACAAACAAGTCTAACTCCTCAAAATAAGCCATATTTTGTGCTCTTTTACTAGGCGTGCAAATGGATTGATCAACCATTCCTGCCGACAATTATGGGCCATGACAGAACGAAGGTATAGTTGAGAATTGTGATGAAAAAGAGAGAAATAATATTGTCCACCCCTTTTGGGTTTCTGATATAATATTAAAGCCAGTGCTATCTCTTTCGCGTATGTGTGTCTACACCCATTAGTCAAATTTCAAGTACCGCTCCAAATCCTGCTTACATGTGAGAGAGGATGTTGAAATATTGTACAATATTGTTTGACAACAAGTCTTATGTGCTCTAATACCGAAGTTAGGAATTGTAATGAAAAATAGAGAAATGATTATCAAATGTAGAGTACTATAACCTAAAGAATTAGAAGCCGAAAAGTTTCTCTCTCTTCTCTCCATCGTCTTTTTCAAGCTTCAGTCATGGGAGAGGGTTTGAGCTACTCTCACCCACCCCTCCCTTTGATTTTATTTGAATCTTTTTATTCTTTTCTTGTTTTTTCTTCTCTCCCGATTTAAATCTGGGAGCTCTCTTTTTCGTTCTAATTCTAGATCTAAGAGTTTGAACACTCTTAACTTAGTTATAGATCTAGGAGTTTTTCTTTCTCGATTTAGATTTGTGAGTTTAATAATGTTTTCTGGGATTCGATAACCCATGCTTTGTGTTCTCTGCCTCCAATTTCATTGATGATCGTAGGAGCTTTGGCGTCTCGCTGAACCACAAAGATTTGCTCTTTCAAAAGTTAGATATGTGTTTTCTCAACCAGTTTTGATTGTCTTCGTCCAGCGATGGTGCAAAGGAAGCTGAACCTTGGTGTGCACTGCCAACATGCAACGCCAATGCCGTAGTTATTGGAGAAGGACTTTCCGGCATATGCTCCTCATTGATGATTCAAGATTCAGTGATTGGCTGTCGATTATTTTGCTTGACAGATCCATTTTTATGGAATGAGTATGTACTTAACCCTATTGGTGCTATGTTGATCCTCCTTGTTTTTTGGATTTGGCTTTGTTTTTGTCAAAGGAAATGATGACGTGTCCTGATTCAGCTACAATCTCTCCACCACATGCATATCAAGCAAGATCAATTCTTTTCAAAGAGAAAAGATCACTATGACGTGTCTTGATTCGGGTACAATCTCTCAACCACTTGCTTATCAAGCAAGATCAATTCTTTCCAAAGAGAATGCATCATGATTGTGTCCCTCATTAATTCTGTAACCCTAGCTTGTATTATATAAAGACACCACACTGCATAGCCAAAGTATGTAACAAACAATTCTGTCACTGAAACACAAAACACTCATTGGCAATTGGCACCCATTCTCATTTTGTTAGTTCATTGCTTTTACATGGTATCAGAGCCATATCTTGTGAAAGCATAAATGGCAAACCAATCAAATTCAAATTCATCCCTATCTTCTCTAAACGCAACTGCTAGCAATCAAACAATAAGCAACCCAATCCCAAGCGTTGCTAATCCAACTAACCTCATTAAGAATGTTGTCTCACCATGTCCTCTCATCCCTCCTATAAGGGGCTCACCTAGATCAATCACATGTCTTGCGGTTGGTATCAAATTAACCGGAGACAGTTACATCATATGGAAGGCACACCTCCTCCCCTTTCTTCGGGCTAGTCAACTCCTGTCAATTATGGATGGAACCGAACCATGCCCTCTACACACTATCACTAAAATCAACAAGAATGGTGTCACCGAAAGTTCACCAAATCCAGCATATGAAATGTCATGTCCCGACCCGGAATCAAGATTGATGTGTATTGATCAATCCCGACCCGCTTGGACTTGTGACTTGCGGAAATAAGTTAGTGCATCCCGTTCATTTTAATCAATGCGCACATGGAAGCTAATAGAAACGAAACATCACAATATCAACATAAGCAAATTTCGCACGTTGTATTTACATGATACGTGCTTATTTTCATAAGCCTTACTTTTGGGCCATGCCAACTGCACATATATATTTTACATGCCTATTTCAAGAGCGATTCCGAAAAACAAGCCAACTATCAAACAAACAAAACTTTGGCTTAGGGTTCCTAACTCCACTGCGGCTTCTCTCACTCCTCGCTCCTCAGTCCTCCCATTCCCCATCCTTTTGGCTGTTTCACGCCCTACCCGCGGCTTGCCCCGGAGCCGGCCTGCCCATGCCGCTGAATGGACCGTTGAACCAGTGTAGGGGTCCAACCCAATTTCCGTTAGCCAAACGATACCATACCACGTACATATGAGGGATCAATTCCTTGCGACCCTTATCCACCATCACGTACGTGGTGATTTTATGATAGGTGCGGCCTTCACGGGCATCAATCATAGTGAGCAACTCCACTCTCATTTTGATGGGGTTGCCAAACTGGGTTGAGGGAGAAGCCATACTACGGACCTGAAAAGAGGAAAAATAATGGGAGTGAGTCAGGGAGATTTAATAAGTGAAAACACTAATATCAAGCGAGGATGAATTAATCACCGTTTACATAAGTTAGCTCTTACCATACGGGTATCGATGGCAAATGAATAGCAAAGTTCGTGTTACGAAATACCAAAAGAACATCAAATATGATTGTCACACGTGAGCCCAAGCTATAATCGACCAAATAACCGAGAAACAGCCCAAGCAACCATGTTACAACACATCACAACTTCCTTTCCCGATATTGGGGAATTCACTTACTCGACGTAACACTAGAACACGAGAGACTAAAGAAAGCAAGTGGCTTGTGGCTTGAGCATGGGAAAAAGGCTTGAGTTTGGAAAAAACGGGGTCTCGGGCGTGAATTCTCCTACTGGCCGAACAACAAGGTAGAAGATGTAGGTTGGTTGGTGTGTGTGTGATGTGGGCATGAGGGGCTCTCCTGCATGTGAGCTTTTCCCTTTTATAGAAAAGCCAAGCTTGAAGAAGAAGCTAAGCTATAATTATATGCCTCTAAAGTCAAGTGAGCCTTAAAAGACATTAATGAACTATGGCCAAAAGTCATGATAAAGTTCTATTAAGAGACTTAAATGTGGCCTTATCCCTTCTTGGTCTCTCTTTCTCTCTGTCTCTCTTTCTCTCTGTCTCTCTTGGCTTCTCCCTCTCTTGGCCGACTCTCTCTCTCTCTCTCTCTCTCGGCTCCCTTTTCCTTGGCCGACTCCCCCTTTGTTTTATGTGTATTATCGGTGACCTTGCAACCTTAATAAGACCGAATACCTCAGCTGCTTAGCAATAAAGGAGGGGGATACCTAAGCAAGTCCAATAATGGTGGCCTTAAATGGCTTTTAAAGGGGCATTTGACTTGGTCAACTATTTTGTTCTCTTGTTCTCCCACTATCAAACTTCCTGAGCATTTCTAGTGTCGCTTACAAACTACACATGCCAATCGATTTATACAAAACCGACTAATCATACTCACTTCGCAACCCCGCATCATACTTATTTCGCTAGTTTTTCAAGGGTTTTCCACGCTCGGTATACCCGTTTGACCCGAGGTTTGGTGTAGAAGAACCTCTACATATGGTTAAGTATGACCAATCAAAGGTTTAAATCCATTAGTGTCCAATTTGAGCCAGCCGGGTTGCCCAAGCTTGTAGCTTGTATGACCAGGCCTGACTGGGCACATGACCTGACATGTTGCTGGGCCGCACGGGCGCCTGGCCGAGCACATGGCTGGGCGTGTGGTCGAGCGCACGGGCGCGGTGCAGGGCTGCACGAGTGGCATGCCGAGTCGCATGGCCAAGGGGTCGGTTTATGGGTTCAACACATGCATTGGCTTATGTATGGGCACAAGGCATGGCTTATGGCCAAGTTCATTGAGCACGAAATTAGATCGAAACTGGATTTTATGGGCACATTGCCTAGCACAAGGGCAGGCATAATTATTGGCATATGATCGGGCATGAAGCCGGCCCGTGGCCTAGCTAACGGACATGATGGCTGGTCATGTTCGGGCACAAGGCCTGGCTAGCGCGGTTGGCACATAGCCTAGTCCGCGATCAAGCCATTAGGCTCATGGTCTGGTACATGGCTCGTCCATGGCTTACCAGACTTGGCGCAATGATTCATGGCCAATTCGCGACTGGTTTACGTTCGAGTATCACTTATCCATGGCCGACCCTTGGTTGTCATGTAGTCTTGTGGAATTTAGTATCCCGAAATTAACTCATGGTCATACGTAACCAATGCATGGCTGTGCGGTATCACCCGCAATCGACACATGTCGATACAGTACTGAACCATAGTTATCCCAGACCGTTTCACTAACGACCCTTATGATCGAAGGGTCACTCTACGGTCATATTACTCTAATCATCTTGAGTAATCAGGGAGTCATTCTACTATCGATTCCTAGGCCCATTCATGAATAATTTTTCGATCGAATTATGATCAACTCTCAGTACACTCGTTTTGATCATATTGTCCAACCCATTACTGACCCTTGGCTTGAATTACCCGCTCATTCATTGATCACTTATCCTCGGCTCCTAAGCCCAAATTCGGGGATGTCACATGAAACGTGGTTTACCCGAGATCAAATTGACTTAGGATGGATTCTCAATTCCATAGCTGACAACATTGTTGCACAACTCTCCAATTTAGGCTCTTTAATAGCCATGTGGTCCTTCTTGGCTCAATCATATGCAGCACGTAACAGTGCTCGCGCCACACATCTACGAATGCAACTTTAGACTCTCCGCAAGGGAAATCAAACAATCACGGAATATCTATAACAAGCAGCCTTCCTTGTTGATCAACTTGCCTCGATTGGTGAGAACATCTCTTCACAAGAATATCAAACTCACCTGTTCGAGGTACTTGGAGCGGAATATCAAAATTTAGCAGTGTCGATCTTCGTTCAAAGTTAATACCAATCCCTTACACATGAGTCTTTACACGGGCTGCTCTTGGCTCATGAGGCACGACTTGATTTGCTTAAGCCCATCACCTCTCCTCTAACAATGTTCATGACGTGGACAACACACCAAGCACCTCAACAGCTTTCTTCTTGCGTGGACAGGTCACCACAGCCTGGGCAACAATTTTCGCAAAGTGGGCAGCACTTTGGCCCACGAAATTCAGCCCCTAATTACTCACCAAATGCAGGCAAATATAGAATTCAAAGGAGGCACGATGTTTGATGTCAACTCTACAATTGCTTTGGCCACCGAGCCAATGTGTCGCGATTATAGGCCTCCATCACAATCTTTAGGCTCGGCACCATAGCTCCACATTTATGAAATTCCACCACCACCGTTAGTCTTTTCGGACTCGTGGTATCCAGATTTCGGTGCCACGCACCATGTCACAAATAATCCGTCTCAATTTTCCTCTCTTCAGCTCTCCACAGGCAACCAATGTGTTACCATAGGTAATAGGTCTAGCCTCCCGAACCCATACATATACTCTTGTTCCTTAAAATTTTCGTTTGTCTAATGTCTTAATTGTTCCTTCTATAAAGAAAAAACTTACTTTTCGTTCGTCAATTTTCACAGGAAAACAATTGTGATTTCATTTTCTCACCCAATTGTTTTTATGTGAAGTGACGCCGTATGGGCAAGATTCTTTTCTAAGGGAACCTTAATTAGGGACTCTATCAACTGTCGGATAAGTCTGAGCTTTCTGCTTCAGCTTATTACCTGTCTTAGTCCAACTCGCTTGTTCGTTGGCACCATCGTTTAGGCTATGGTGCATATTCTACTATTTCTCGCATGTTAAATAAGTCGTCAGTTGTTTAACCAACTTGCTCGGCATGTGCATCTAGTAAGAGTCATCATCATCCTCATCTCCCCACTTTTCATAGATCCAAGGCTCCCCTAGAATTGGTTCATTTTGACATTTGGGGACCTGCTCATGTAACGTCTCATCAACACAATAAATATTATGTTTGTTTTATTGATGATTACTCCAATTTTTCTTGACTTTATGCGTTCAACTCTCATGATCAATTTTTACATATTTCTATGGTCTTTCTAAACTTTGTTGAAAACCAGCTCAATACCCGAGTTAAAGCCATCCAAAGTGACTGTGCCGGAGAATTTCATTATGCATCGTTTAATAAATTGTTGCAGGAGCATGGCAGTTATAAACGGACATCCTGTCCTTGCCTAGCCCTTCAAAATGGTTTGGTCGAGCGCAAACACAGACATGTGGTTGAAATGGGTCTGGCTATGGTGCACCATGTATTTGTTCCCTCTCACTTTTGGGATTTTACTTTTGAAAGTGTAGTTCGCATTATCAATCGACTGCCTAATCCTGTTTTGCAGAAGCGCAGTCCCTGAGAAGTACTCTTTTCTACCTCATCATCCATTGAGCATTTTCAGGTTTTTGGCTGCACTGTGTACCCGAACCTACGACCCTATGCTAAGCACAAATTGGATCCCATGTCACATCAATATATTTTCTTGGGATATCCCTTAGATGTCAAGGGTTATCACTGCTATTCTCCACAACAACGATGGTTCTATACAGTTGTATACGCCATCTTTGATGAGACTATTTTTCCGTTTGCTACTCTCGTCATTGACGTATCATCAAATGTGTCCCCACTAGCATCATTGGAGTTACCCCTTTATGTTCTCTCATTGACACATTTGCAACTTAATGATTCACATATGCAGGAGCCGAGGACTGATGCATCCCACATGTCGACACCTGTGCACAGCAGTCCCACCACCTCCTGCTCAGTATCTCTCCAACTACAGCCAGAAGTGCCACCTCCTGCCACTGAAACTATACCACAGACCACAATCCAGTATGCTACCTTGTCAAAGGAAACGATGACGTGTCCTAATTCAGCTACAATCTCTCCACCACTTGCTTATCAAGCAAGATCAATTCTTTCCAAAGAGAAAAGATCATGATGATGTGCATTGATTCAGCTACAATCTCTCCACCACTTGCTTATCAAGTAAGATCAATTCTTTCTAAAGAAAAGAGATCATGATTGTGTCCCTCATTAATTCTATAATCCTAGCTTGTATTATATAAAGACACCACACTGTATAGCCGAAGTATGTAACAAAAAATTCTATCATTGAAACACAAAACACTTATTGGCAATTGCCACCTATTCTCATCTTGTTAGTCCATTGCTTTTACAGTTTTGTTGTATTATGGGATTTGCTCTGCTTTGATTTTCTTTGCCATGAAAGTCATTGTACTTCTCATGTATCATTTTGAACAATGAATACTATTTTCTTTTGATAAAAGAAAAAGGGTCGCACTTTTTCCTCTCCTTTTTTAGCTAATACACTCGCTATAACAGAGTTTTGACCATATTATCTTTAGTGGGTCCCACTTTTTCAGCATTCTCTATTATTTAGTTTATTTTTTTTTCTTGTGGGTTCCACCTTCCTCCTTCTTAATTCTCTTTGTTCTCTCTTCGGATGTAATTCTAGCCATCTATTATTCCTCTTAGTTGAATCTAATTATAGTTCAAGTCTTGGTGGTACTTCATCAATTATCCGAAAATGAAGATAATACCCTCTCATCTCAATTCCTCTCCAAAAAAAATATTTACATTTTCCAATTAGCCAAGAAGATGGAAAGAAATGGGGGAAGAAGAAGAAGCTTCAAAGTCAAAGTTTTTTTTTTCTCGCTCTCATCTAAAGCAATTGGAGACATTTCGTTATTGGGTTTGATTTTTTTCGTTTTCTTTGTTTTCTTCATTAGCTAGTGAATTATGACGAACAACATTACTCCCAACATAGTCATCGTCAACCAAATTATGACCATGAACTACAGGAACATCGTAATCCTCCTCCTCTCTCTCTCTCTCTCTTTGATCTCTCCATTTCTTGTTCCTCTTCTTTTTCACCATGACAAACATACTGAGTAACCTCTGCTTCAGCTAACCGCTCTTGACTTTCTCTCCCACAGTCTTACCCTCGACATACCATTTCTTCTCTTTCGTCTCTCCCTACTTCACTCTCTCACCCACACAAACTATCCTTTTAAGCTTTGCATAGACCACCTCGATAAGCATTTTTCGTACTTGGATTGATACATAGAGAGAGAGAGAGAGAGAGAGAGAGAGAGAGAGAGAGAGAGAGAGAGAGAGAGAGATTTTTCGTACTTGGATTGATACATAGAGAGAGAGAGAGAGAGAGAGAGAGAGAGAGAGAGAGAGAGAGAGAGAGAGATCAGTGGCGTCGTTTGACCACATGGCGAGTGGTCACCCATGGATCCTTTCTCGTCCGAGCTTCATCCTCCCTTCGTTCACCGAGACCTACTCTTGGGATATTGAGACCCTCACCAAAGCCCGCCACCACTACCACCACCTCATCCAATAACTCCAACACTCTCACCCCGATGTCGCCTCCCCCTTCCTCAACCACCACTTCGAGCCCGCAACCGCCGCCGCCACCGCTCCTTTCGGGTTCGATCAGGAGGCCACATCGCGAAGCCCAGTGAGTCTCTATTGAGAGAGATAAGATGGAAGGTGGGACCCACAAGGAAAAAAAAAGAAAGAAAGAAAACCGACATCACATTCGAGAGAAAGAAAAATGAAACACTTTTGGCAAGATAGTAACAAAGGATGCCGAAAAAGTGGGACCCAATAATGATAACATGATCAAAACACTAAAATATGGAGTGTATTAGCAAATGAAGGAGTGAAAAAAGCATGACAAAAAAAATGTAGAATACTATGAGTCTTTTTATAAGCTTTACAAAATAACTATTTAAAGTAGCATAATATCAGTTACAATCAGTTAGTACTAATAAAAAGAAATATACATAATCTCTTTATATCTCTAATAGGTAGTATGAGGAGACCAGCCATGCCACAGGCAGGCCAACCCATTTGCCTCCTATACTCGAGAAAAAAAGATTTTCAACCAAGTCAATTTGCATACCAATAAAATGGTAGAGTTGGATTAAGTTTGTTGATCTCCATCCATGAGAAGCAGAAGGATGGTAGCAAGCTGGAGTTTGTCGACATGATCCAACCCCTGATAGCATCATTTAGGCTATTAAAAACGATAAGAACAAGCAACATCAGTTTGTTATGAGGAAGAAGATGAATGGTCCCACGGAAAAGGAAAGAAGAGTAAAAAGAAAAAGAAAAAAATTCAGAAAATTTTGAAAAATCTGCAAAATGACGTTGTCCGGACCTTCATATCAGCGCTTCTCGGCTCAAATTGGCCGGAGTGATTATATTAGAAATTATCAAAAGGTTTACTATTAAATTGATCAAATTATAAAATTTATGACCGATTAGTAGCCGTATAATTGGTTCAAACTAGTAGGATAATTTTCCCCAATAAGAAGTGTCTGACTAAAACTATATGGAGACAAGTGTGAAACTACTATCGACTTATATAAGAACTTAATTCATAAAAAACGACATGATTTATTTTGCATTTAATGCTCCTACGCTTTGACAGCACATCTTTGTACGCCATCAAATACTTATTGATAAGTCTAGTAAATTGAACACGGGTTCGATCTCCGTAAATCGAAAAGAGGAGTGAGATAAAAAAAAAGAAGAAGAAGACCGGACACCAGGAAAAGAAAAGGGACGTCTTTGATTCAGTTTTAGGCAGGACCAGTTGAACTTTCCACATATGGAGAAGGTGAGAGAGTTCTAGGACAACCCATCCTTTGCAATTATACGAGAGCTTCAAAGTTGGTAGCAAGAGACAAAAGCAGAGATGACATAAGAAAGACATACAACACCACAAGCTACAGCCAAGAACCCAAAAAAGATAAAAAAAAAATGAAGAAAGAAACGAAGTTAAAGAAAAACTGTAATTTCCGCTTGCGAGCTTTTCTGTGTTCTTGTGTTCTTGGGGGCTCCCTTCATTTCAGTTTCTTTCAGTCTTGATTCTGTCTGCCATGGCCATATATGAACCTCGCTGCTCCCTCAGTATACACTTGAGTCTCATTCTCCAATCTGTCCAACCAATCAATGCACAATTTAAGATTAATTCCTTTATCAAACAAGCACAATCACATCGCAATCAATCTTGATAAGTCGGTTGGTGCGCGGTATATGTCTTCGCTTGACTTACGATGTTCGGACGGCTTTGCTCAGGGTTGAGGCCGAGGCGAAAGTCCTCCCGTCGAGGTATCGGTTTTCTCCTTTGATCCTCTGCTTCATTCTGAGGTCGAACTCTTCAGCACTCAAGCAGAATGGCACATCTGATGCCTGTAATTTTGAACAATCTTAAACTTCAAGCAGTTCCGAGTTGCAAAGTGTTAAAGTTCTCGTTAATGGTTCGAGTCTAGTTGATACATACCATGACCCAACCCCATGTATCAGCATACGAGGGAATGTGAGCAGAATAGGGCACAACATCTGCATTTAGTATCAGAGAAAAAGATCATTTCTCTACCCTTTTCTCATAGGTGCTAGATGATTTAAGAAGAGTGAACAACTGAAGAAGATTATTTTCCGTAACATTCTTACATTTGAAGACCTGCTTCAAAGTGTTGTAAATGCAAGAGAACACTTCAGTGTGGCTGAAAATCCCAGCCGGCCCCGCCTGCTCTCATGGCACCAAACTGGTTATTTCTCTCTTTGTAATGTGCAAATGCGCGTGAGCTTACATACAGAAGCACACACTAACCTGTGTGATGAAAACACCATTGCGAGAGAGCCTGGGTTTCACCGTGTACTCATAGAACGATTTGGTGTAGAGCTTATAGCAAGGGCCTCCCTCAATGGGGTCGGCGAGGTCGCCTATGATCACATCGAAGCACTCCTTTCGGCTTTCTAGCTCGGCCCTGATAAGAAACAAGCTGTAAATAGGTTCTGCTATTAGTTCAATTAAAATGTGATTAATCTAGATTCATACCTCGCGTCATTGATGATCAGCTCAACTCTAGGGTCACAGAATGCCTCTCTATTGACTACTAAGTATGACCTGCAGAAGTCCACCACTTCCTGCTCACAAGTTTTCAGCGAAAGATAAGTAAATTGGCAATTTCATCGTGGCCAACTCAACTCGTTCATTATCCACGCGAGAAAAACATATCATTCAGTGGTTATATAAGGAATCATGCGTAAGTGATAACTGCTACTGTGCTTTTTGTCTGGTTTGCTGATTCTTATCGATACAGGAGTAAAGCCGAATAATACTCGGACTTGATTTTACTTAGTTGTAATGGTTACCTCATCAATGTCGCACATCGAAACTTTCTCTACAGTTTTGTGTCTTAGGATCTCTCTTGCTGTGGAACCTTCACCACCACCCATGATGAACAGAGTCTTTGGGCTGAACGTGAAAGTTCAAAATAAGGACCTTAGCTAGTAAAAACTTGACAGAGGGACGAATTGGAATAGAAGTACAAAAGGAAGGGGAAAGAAGCTAAATTACTTTGGATGATAAAGAAGGGCAGGATGAACCAGACATTCATGATAAATGAACTCATCTGTCTCTGCACTTTGAAGCTTCCCATCAATCACCAGGGCCTAGTGAAAAAAAATGAAGCACATGCTTAATGAACAACCAAAAAAAGATAAAGATGCATACAAATAAGTACATATTTATTAAGTAAGAAGATCTGAAGTATAAAAGGAAACATTGTAAGTGAATTTACTTTCCCAAATGGTTTAGTGTCCAATAGTGCAATATCCTGGAACTGAGAAGCTCCTGTGTGCAATATGCTGCAATCATGAAACGAGCAAAGAATAGAAAACCCACATTAGTTTTCTATAAAAGAGGCCCTGAAGTGGGGCAATTAAGATACTGTCGCTTGTCTGCCTTTATTATGACCATGATCTTTGTTTTTAAATCAGAGTGTACATAAACATCATCACGAAGATTAGCTCCTCTTTTTCTCCGGATAAGAAGAAAAGGGTGGTTTTTCTTGTACCATATTGTCAAATAATCGGAAGCTCTAAAAGTAAAATGAAAGCGAGCTTCATTTTAAGAAAAAGACAGGTGGTTTTGTCTCTCTATGTCGGCTGCAGTGGTTGAATTGATGAATGGTTATATTCTCTTACTTAGATTCTCCGAGTCAAACCAACATAGTAATAATCAATAAATGAATATATATTGCCTATCACTTAGCAAAAACTAATAAGAATGTATATGTTACCTATTGAGGGCAAAGCACCATCTCAAGTTCTCTTCAATCTCTTCTTCATACCAGCAGCTCTTCCTATAGCCATTAAGAGAATGGTTCTTACCGTTGACACCATTGCCATTGCTAATCCCATTAGAAACGGAGATGTCGCCCATTAATTTCTGTATGCGTCTTGAGTGGATAACTTCACTAGCAAACTCACACCACAGAGAGAGGAAGAGAGAGAGAGGGACAGGGACAGGGACAGGGACAGGGACAGGGAGAGGGATTGATGTTGAAGGATTGCATGAGAGGGGGCTCTGTATAAGAAGAGAAGGGCGGCATGGGAGAATCAAAAGGGTAATGATTAGGTTTGGGCAAGGAAGAAGATGAAAATCTTTCGAAATGGGTGCGCTTTTAGGTGCGCACAGACAGTGTGGGCGAATTCTAAGGATGATTTGCCCCGCATGATCACATCACAATCTCCCTCTTTTTTGACAACAAGTCTTCTAGCCATTTGACAATTGGATGCCACAAAGCTAATATCTCTGTGTAATGACCTTGCCATGCTGGTCCCTCGGGAATCAATCCCCCTCGTAATCCATACATTGTTATAATTTAAATCCGTCCTTATCATAGCTCCTAAGAAGATTAAAATAACACACAGAATTACTTAGAAATCGACAGTCATTGGTACGTTAGACTCGTTGTTGGGAGTCATAGCAAGAATAGACCTTGATTTGGACGAGGCACAACAGGGGATTAATTCCTGAGGCATCATAAGAACAGGTCTTCGCCGCAGGGTAGAGAAGAAGCATAAAACAAACTACCCCAGCGTTCAGTTCACACATGTAAGTCGGATTCTACAGAAGGAGATCGTTTCAGATCAGTGGTAAACCACAAAAAAGACAAGAAAGAGGAACAGGTGTATATCTTAAGTGTATATCCAAAGCACTTAGGCCGCCAAGATCTAGACCCACAACATATATCTGTCTAGGGGTTGGAAGGTTTTCGAAGATCCTCGTAGAAAAACTATGTCGAGAAAAGAATTTGTTTTCTTTTTGCACGTTGGCCAATGTAACTTGAAGAGAGAGAGAGGGAGAGGGAGAGAGAGAGAGCACGAGGTGATGATGGTGAGCGAGTGGCACTGTTTCTTCTGCTGTGTAGTGTGCAATGGGAGGATTCATTAGAAAGAAACACAGAAGATAGAAAAAGAAGGAAAAGAAAGCGATAAAAGATGATGATTGAGGAAGGGTGAGAGACAAATTACCGAAATTTCTGGTTTTTTTTTCTTTGTTCTGAGAAATGTGCATGAGAGAGAGAGAGAGAGGCGTGCTACGAGAATCATCATCATCATCATCATCAATAATATTCGCTTCTTGGGTTAAAAGATGCAAGGCGTGCTGCGCCTGGCGCACTCATCATCCCCATCACCATCCTCATTCCTCTCAACACAATGAAGACTGTAAAATATCACCCATTTTAAAAACACAGAAGAAAAAAGACACTTTGCTTTCCTAATGTGAACCCGAGAATCCATTGAAAGGATTGAAGATTTAGTGAAAAACTGGGCGTTGAAAGTCTTGATGTTTCTGTCGTTTTCGCTAATATGGATTGCTTCACCTACCCTTCGAAGCATCAATTTCGCATCACACATATAAAAGGATCCTGAGTTCGTTTGCCTAGGAATAAATAAACGTAACGTTTCGATACACGCCATTGGCCTTATTTCAGACTTGTTAAGTGTACGTCGAGATTAGTTAGTTAAAGCAAATATGAACACCTACGCAGGCAAGTGGATCTGTAGTTGAGTGTTCGATTTTTGCAATCTACCCACCTCATGGATTAATTAGCGATTCAGGTACTTACCATGACTCATCGACTACCCAGTGATCAGGGGAAAAGAATAGAGATGAGATCGAGAAGATCAAACAAACGATCGTGGAATGCTACGGTCTTAATTGAAGGGAAGTAACGAGAACCGAAATAGAACGATCACGCAGAAGACAGAGAAAAAATAGATGATGCACGAATTTTACCCAGGTTCGCCCTCGAATTAGGGCTACATCCTGCAAAGAGATTTCATTATATTTTTCAGTTTACAGCTACTCAACTCGTTACAATGATAAGAAAAACGAGCAAAATATATATGTGTCCAAAACGGGCCCAAAACCTAAACCTATATGAAATCTCTTAATCTCGCACCATACGGGCCAGTTTAAATAAAAGCCTAAACCCGTTGAGGTTTCCTTAAGCTCACTCACCAACGAGCGGGCCAGCCGTCCGCTGACCGGGTAGCGGAACCCCCGTCAGGGGGTGCTGCCCCCGAACCCCCGCCCGCTGACCGGGCAGCGGAGCCCCCGTGTCGGGGGCGCTGCCCCCGAACTCTCGCATTCCGTACGCAAGGATCATATATCGTTAGATAACACTTCGGTTTCCTTAAGCTCACGTGGGCGTACTCGGTATGAGAAACAAGGGTTCTCAAAGTATTCGCCAACTCCAACATTAATAACGTAATGTCATCTGCAACTCATGTTTTGATATGAGATAGTCCAAACATCTCAATCCTCGGTATTCAAGTTCAAAATATGAGACGAACCAAAAGAAAACAAGATATCGTCTAGGACGTGCTAATCTCCGGCGAACACAGAAGATCCGGCTAATCTCCGGCGAGCACACTCCAGGTCCCCAAGACATCATGATCCGCCGCGTGTCAAGATCTCATCTCGAATTGCATCTACAGCGCGGGTCCCCCCCCCCCCCCCCCCCCCCGCAGGGACGCCACACAGCACAACATCAAAGCTATGATATGGGAGTGGCATCAGCATGATGTGGGGGCTGTCCCTCGGACAAGAAGGCGGTGAGACATCGGGGGTCCCTCTCGAGAGGATTGTGTTCTTGCTCATGCCGAGGGACACAGAGAATCCAGAACATCACCAGAAAGCCTTTTTCGGATTTCGAATGGTGGGGGAGATCGTGAATTTGTTTACCAATCTATCACTATTCTTTTCGGTGGGGGAGGGTGTGTGAGATTATGAATTTGTCCACCTCTTGTTTTGGCAAAGTAATGATGATGGCACCCAAAGGTCCAAACACAAGTTTTCTTGCTCTTCCTCAGAATTCAATGTTGAGGAGATTAATTTCACACTAAGCTAGAGGTTATGGCTACATAATCATAAAAAGCACTAGCAAAAACCAAAATGGTTCACTGAACCTGGTTTGGTCCAGTTCCGGCGTTTTACTGCCAAATGAACAATAGAGAGACCATACGGGTGTTATCACTCGTAATCTAGTCTCCTGATGACATACGGAGATGGGTGTTCGTTTCAGTTAAGATACTTGAGGGAAGGTTTGTCAAAAAAACATTTTGTTTGACCTCGTTTTGTTATTACGAGCAATGAGATATTCCGTTGTTTGAGAGTACCTATGTCGACGCTCTTTCGATGTGTTGTCTAAGAAAAGTGTAAGGCAACCAAGAGCGCAAATGTAACACTAGCTTTTTTTTTTTTTTTTTGTTTTTTTGGTCGGACAGTAACAGCAGTTTCGAAAGGTTCCTTTTACTTTGATTTTAGGCAACATTTTTTTTTGAAGCACGAGTTTTGGCAAGTGACGAAGAATATAATTGCACAGTCTGTAATAAAAAAGAAAGAAGACGGTGATAGAATTGTTTCAATCAAGATTCGAATGTTTGATTTGTTGCTTATTAAAACGAGTGTTGCACTGGGTAATTAGGCAACGACCACGTAGGCGACACTTGTTTTGAGCAACGCTTCCAAAGGGATTATGCAACACATTTTGGTATTTGCATCAGGCTAGTTATGTAGTACTGGCGTATATACATCCCCATTCAAATGGTATAAAACGGTATCAACCTTCTCTTGCGCGACCCAACAAGTTGGTATCACCTCCATGGTCAAATAGTTGGCCCAATATAAATAGACATTTAATGAATATCTTAAGGAAGGAATCTCATGATCGGTGATGTTGCGGATGAAGATTGCCATTAAGTTGGTTTGGTGAGAGTCCTTGAGTAAAGGAGGAGCGGTCATCGAGGCAGCACAATGCAATCCCAGTTTCCAGAATGATAGTGCTTGCGTATCCACTGTGCAATAAGCTAGAGATTCAAATTAATACACATATCGGTGCAAAGGTACACATAGATTAAGAGGGAAAAAGGTCTAGGACAAAAGGCTCACAAGTCACACGTGAGGGGAGATCATAAAGACGCGCCCCAAGGCGTTAGTGAAGTCCCAATCTCAAATCGAAGAGGATTGGTGTAGTTTATTACAATTAATTACACTTTGAACGAAGTATCAGGATTTTGTGACTCGACCCGTTCGTAGATTCATATGAAGAAGTTACATCAAAAAATGAAAAACAATATGGCACGTTTCTTTTTGGGTTAATACTATGAAAAATCTCAAATTGATATATCTGTAATAAATTTATCTCAAATTAATTTTTTGACCACCAAAAATCCTAAATTGGTTCACCTGTGATAAATATACCCTTCGTTAGTTTTCGTTAAATTTTACCGTCAAATTGCTGAATTAAATAACATGTGGCCATTGACAGGTATACTAATTTAGGATTTTACCCTCCTGTTTGTCTCAGGTTTACCAATTTATGATTTTTTTAAGGTATTAATCCAATTTAACGGATAGTAAATTTATCACAAGTGTATAATTTTTAGGATTTTTGGTGGTCAAAAAATTAGTTTGTGGTAAATTTGTTACATGTGTATCAATTTAGGGTTTTTGGTAGTCAAAAATTAGTTTGGGATAGATTTGTCACAATTGTACCATTTTGGAATTTTTCGTAGTATTAACCCTTTCTTTTTCAATGATAATATGTAGTGACAAAAGCTATCCAAACAATTGATATAGAGGAAAAGGAGGAAATAAAAAAAAAAAAAAAGCAACGCAAAGGGGTTGCAAAGAACAGACGGCGAGGTGTCGGGACCATTTCGTAACGTGGAACATATACAATAATGTTCTTTTTGGAAATAAATTTAGCAATGTACTTTTGAATTTCGTAGGTCCACGGGAATTCACCAAATTGCTTGTAGATGATATAGTCAGGCCAAGGCTTCATTTTGGAAACTCTCGTGAGCTTTTCCTTAGCCTCTACGGAGTTATTAAAGAGGTGGCATAGGAAATCGATCTATACCATTCGTCATTTGCATGAATTAGCTTAGCTGCTTGTACATTACGAGTTCATCATGTGGACTGTCTTTTCGTGAAAACTTTCTCCAAGTTATGTGCCTCACGATATTTTGGTCTTTCCCAAATGTCTATCTAGATAGAGGAAGAATTGCTTGAAATGTCCTGAACCTATTGTACGGTGGCCAATTCAGTCTCAAACCTATTAACAACTTGTCAATTTAGTCCAAAATCTTTCAATTGTTAATTCAATACTAAATCTTTTGATGATTTTTCAATTTAGTTCTAAACCTTTTAACGATTTGCTAATTTAGTTCTTCCGGCTAATTATGGCATGAAATCACTGATGTGTAAATTTTTTGCAATTTTTTTTAATTTTATGAATTTTTTTTTTTTTTTTTTTCGTTCTTCCCTCCACCGGCTTGAGGTGAGGGCCGCCTTGAGGTGAGGGTTGCCCTCGCTTGGGCGGGCATGGGTCACCCTAGCCCACCCCCCAAGGCCGGCAAGGGCGGCCCTCGCCAGTCCAGGGGGCCAAAATGCAACAAACTAAAGAAATACAGGGTAGACAAATAATCCTGCAAAGTTTGCTGGGCTACACAGTTGGATCTCCCTAGTGCCCTTGATGCGCAAATGGTCAAAATTCTGGTGAGAGTTTGGCCGGAGGTAACGCCAGACAGCGCATTGAAACAAATTGCAAAATGTCAGAGCGGGCATTGCAGAATTAGAAACACTAGAGGTGAAAGTTACATCACCAACGAATCATGCAAAATTGTACAACTTTGAAATAGCATTTTTCATTCACGACTATCTTCTCCTTTCTTGTCTTTTTTTGGAAAAATGACCTAATTGGCGGTCTAATTGTTCAAGTCCTCAAGCATTTTGTGCATTTTATGAACATAGCTCTGAATATTTTCCTGAAAAAAATATTTCACACTCCGTTTGTTTTGCGAAAAATAGATGATTTAGAAAAACATTTTACTGAAAACGATCGCTTGTATCGTTTACAGAAATGAATGTATAGAAAGAATATTTTCGTCATCAAAGAATATGTTTAGATATAAATTGTTGTCGACAATGAAAATATATTCCATTGATTCATTATTTCAAGCGGTATAAACGATCATTTTTAGAAAATATTTTTCAAATCATCCATTTTCCGCTAAATAAATTGAGACTTAATCTCTCGAATACTATATAAGCACATACAAGTCCTCATTTCACATCAAGCAAAAAGGAAAAAATGGCTTTAACGTCAATGAAACTGTCGTTCTACGTATTATTCTTAGCCTCTGCCTTGTTATCAACACCTTCGAGCCCACAAGAACACCCGCTAGACCCCCTTACCCCCTCAGAATTGAACTCGCACGCTCCATCATCGCTAATTCAATCCTCCCGACGACGAACGACACCAAGTTGTCCTTCCAATACGTGGGCCTCCACGAGCCCAACAAGCCTGCCGTCTACTCGTGGCTCTCGAACCGAACCACCGCCGCCACCTTGCCTCGCCAAGCCTTCATTGTAGCCCTCATTGATCATCGAATCCACGAAATCATCGTCGACATGTCCGCGAACTCAATCGTCTCGGATCGAGTATACATGGGCCACGGCTACCCCATGCAGACCAATGACGAAGTTTCAGCCGCCGAGGAGTTGCCACTTCGGTACGCCCCATTTGTGGAGTCGGCAAACAAGAGGGGGTTGAACATAAGTGACATTGTGTGCATGTCCTATTTGATGGGGTGGTTTGGGGAACCGGAAATGGCGGGGAAGACAACGAGGCTCGTGTGCTACAATGCCGAGGGCACTCCCAATTTTTATATGAGGCCGTTGGACGGGAAAAGTGCTAAAAAAGTCATAAACCTTTTGCATTAGTGCTAATTTAGTCCTAAACCTTTTGCATTTGTGCCAATTTAGTTCTAAACCTTTTTTTTGGTATCAATGCAGTCCTAAACCTTTTAAATTGGTGCTAATTTAATCTTAAACATTTTGTTTTTGTGCCAATTTAGTCATTTCGGCTAATTTTGATCGGAATTTGCCGACGTGGACACCTGCCGGCTGGCAACCGGTCACCGGCGTCGACATGGACAACTTAAATAATATTTTAATATTTTTTTGAATTTTAATATTTTTTTCTACTTTTTTTTTTGGGTCTCTCCTTTCTCTGGCCGGTTGCTGGTCCGGCGATTGGCCAGAGGCTAGAGACTGGCAAGCTTGACCTCACTGGCCATTGGCGAGGGCGGCCTTGCCTTGGTCGGGCGAGGCCCGACCTCGCCGAAGGTCAAGGCGAGGGCGAGCCTCTCCATGGTCGGGCAAGGCCCTACCTCACCGGATCTGACGAGGTCAGGCCTCACCGACGGTTGGGTGAGGCTCGACCTTGCTAGATTCGGTTAAGGTCAGGCCTCCTCCGACCATGGTGAGGCTCGAGTCCTCGTCGGAGGCCGCGGTGAGGGCGAGCCTCGCCATGGTCGAGTGAGGCCCGACCTCGCCAGATCTGGCGAGGTTGGGCATCGCCAGCGGTTGGGCGAGGCTCGACCTCGCCAGATCCGGCGAGGTTGGGCCTCGCCCGACCATTGCGAGGCTTGCCCTCGCCGCGGCCTCCGGCAAGGGCTCGAGCCTCATCCGACCAAGGCGAGACCGCCCTCGCCAGTGGCCAGTGAAGTTGAGCTCGTTGACCTTCGGCAACCGGCCAAAGGAAGGAGAAACAAAAAAAAAAGTGGAAAAAAAAGAAAAAAAAGGAAAAGAAACAAAAATTCAAAAAAATATTAAAATATTATTTAAGTTGTCCACGTCGGCGCCGGTGACCAGTCGCTGGCCGGCAGGCGTCCACGTCACCAAATTCTGATTAAAATTGGTCGGAAGGACTAAATTAGCACAAAAACAAAAGGTTTATGACTGAATTGACATCAATTTAAAATGTTTAGGATTTAATTGACACCAAAAAAAGGTTTAGAACTAAATTGGCACAAATGCAAAATGTTTAGGACTAAATTGACATTAATGCAAAAGATTTAAGACTTTTTTGACACTTTTTCCACCGTTGAAGGGTATAGCAATAGTTGCCAATTTTGACAAGATGAGAATCGTTCAATACAAGGATAGGTTGGTCGTTCCGATCCCAAAAGCCGAGGGGACAGATTACCGGTCACGGAACGGGAAGAAGCTGAATGGTGTGGCCGTCAAGCAGCCGGAGATGGCCCGTTCATTCGAGATCAATGGCAATACGGTCTGGTTAGTGATTCATTGCACATTGAGGATTACGAACATGCCAATCTGCGTGCTACGTTTACATTGCTTGTTTTCCGATATTTATATACCACTTTGGCTTAAACGAGTTTTGCATTGTGTCTGAGTATCTCTTGTGTGTTATAACCCAAAAAAAGAGTCGAAACGAAATCACCATCTGATTTTGTCTTCGATTTTGGTTTGCATTTGCGATTAGTTGGAAAAAACTTGATCTTTCATGTTGGATTCGATGTCCGAGTGGGACCGGTAATCTCTCTCATGTCAATCTTCGATCAACAGGTGCGGAAACATCGCTGGATACTGTACAGAGGATTCATTTCCGAGGTATTTGTACCGTACATGGACCTAAGCGAGGAGTGGTACGACTGCAACACCTTCGATGCTGGCGGCTACGGCATGGGCCAGCAGGCAGTGCCACTGGTGCCGTTCGCCGATTGCCCGGCCAATGCGGCCTTCTTCGATGGTTTTATGCGAGTTCTGGCAGCACGCCCGTGAAAGTACCCAATATCTAGTGAGTTTTCGAAAGGCGTTCGGGTGACCCGATGTGGCGCCACAGTGAAGAAGCAACTCTGGACCAACCCGTAAGTTCTCATAGGCTACGTTTGGGAAAACTTTGGGAGAAAGTCTTTGGAAAAATGCAAATGACTTTAAGTTGAAGGAGTTTTCTAAAATGCAAATTATATTTGGTAAATTGTAACTTAAAAGTCCATTTCAAATCAACTTTAGGTAAAATAGTATTTAGAAAAATTATTCTTGCAAAGCACTTTTTTTATTTAGCTGGCGAAGGGCAGGTGGCTGCCAACGACCCAGATTTGGCTCCAGCGACTGTTGTCTAAGGTCGAACAACCTTAGGCAGCCCCTGGCGACCACCAACAAGGGTTGCGAAACCCAAGCGAGGGCCGCCGGCGACCCAGATCTGGCATCGTGCGGTTGTCGTCTGAGGCTGAACGACCTCAGGTAGCCTCGGTGACCACCGACGAGGGCTTCCTTGCCTGGGTTTTGCAAGCCTCGCCTAAGTTTCGTGGGGGTTGCAAAACCCATGCGAGGTGGCCCTCGTCGGTGGTCACCGGGGCTGCTTGAGGTCATTCGGCCTCAGACAATGGCATTGTGGTGCTAGATCTGGGTCGTCGGCGGCCCTCGAGGATCGTCGGTGTAGCATGACCTCAGCCGACCCTTGCTTGAATCACACGGCGCCTCTTTGAGGTCGTGCGAGTTCCTGGCGAGGGCTGTCTAGTGTGGCCAGTCACGGCGGTTGTGCAACCCTAGGAGACGGTCGCTAGGTTGCGCGACCACGCCGGTCCCTCTCCGGCCCATCACTGTCCCCTCATAGCCACGCTGCCGAGCTAAGCAGAGAAGATGATGAACAGTGATAAATGAGGGCAAAACTGGAAAATCAAAAAATAAATGAGAGTAATTTTGGAAGAAATGTTTTTTATTTATTCAGAAGTGTTGCATGCCGAGAAAGCTAAAAGCTCAAGGCAACCTAAGACCTGCTTTGGGCTTTCAGCTTTCACAAGGCTGATTTTTGCTGAAAGGGGTTTCTAAAAATTGTTCACAAACACTCAATTTTAACCCAAGGGGCTTTGGACGCCCACAGTAGCTTGGGAAAGCCATTCCCAAATGCTCCCATAACGGTGCTTCTACGTAACTTGTGGGGCACATAGAAATTGAACAGAAGTAGTCCTACTTTTACAAAGAGGGGCGTCAAAGTTTGTTCTTATGAATAATGTGACATGTAATTGTAAGTGAATTAAATGAGATAGACCGGTTTATCTTGGACTGACATTTGCAGATTATTTAATAATCAAATCCAGCTTTTGGTAAGATGTTTTAGTGCCCTTAGCAAATAATATCATTGTAGTGATGATTGACATGTGCGGTTCGATTGGCAGGTTAGGGAAGTAATGCCGGCAGTGAGCTTGGTAGTGAGGATGGTGTCGACCGTGGGTAACTATGATCATATACTGGATTGGGAATTCAAGCCCACCGGATCCGTCAATGTCAAGGTAAATTTTCTCATGATAAGTATATGGGAAAAAGTAATTAGGTGTTTTTAATGGTTTTTTTTTTAAATTTTGGTTATAAAGCACAAGAAAATTGTCAATAAAAGTATACAAAATCTAGCATACCAACTCCATCCTTTTTTGTGGCCAATTACCTATTGATTGCGCATTACACGTGAATATGACGTAGGCATTTCTCGTTAGGTAAATTTCAAGCGGAGTGTATTTTAGCTAGTAGAATTTGCAATTAGATAACTGAATTTTGAGCTAACTCATCGAATATCCCTAACTTTAGTTTTTTGCAATTGATGTACTTTGACTGGAATCCAATTAATTTTCAAGTGAACCGCTAGTGGATTGAACACATGACCAATTTTCCATTTTCCATATGCCATCACATTGCCACGTGGACGCCGTGCTAGCAATTCGCCGACTGATTAAAATTAAAAAGATTAGGAAGTTTATGGTGTTGGATGATTGAAATCAAAGTTCAGTGGCCTATTTTTAATTTCACTAAAGTTTCGTACCCACTAATGAAATTTACCACTTTTTTTTTCTTGCTATTATTAAACAATTTACAATATATCTTCAAATGGGTCGTGTGCTCACCTTATATGCTAAATGAACTGAAATACAGGACCAAACTCAAGAGTCGACTGCTTTATCTCCCCATGCAGGTTATACTTGCTGGAATGATGCAGGTCAAAGCTGTGGAATACAACACAACCGATCAGATAAGAGAAGATCCTCTTGGCACACTGCTGGCACAAAACACAATCGGGGTCTTCCATGATCACTTCTTGACCTACTATCTCGACCTAGAAGTGGATGGCGAAGCCAATTCCTTCGTCAAAGCCAATCTAGTTACGAAGAGGACCGCCGAGAACACCTCGCCGAGGAAGAGTTATTGGACCGTCGAGAAGGAGATGGCCAAGACCGAATCGGATGCCAGGATCCATCTGGGCTCAGCCCCCTCGGAGCTGCTGGTGGAGAACCTGGCAAAGAAGACCAAAATCGGGAACCCCGTGTCGTACCGGCTGGTTCCGGGGTACACGGCTGGACCACTCCTGACGGACGATGAGTACCTGCAAATACGAGCCGCCTTCACCGACTATTATCTGTGGGTGACCCCTTACAACATGTCGGAGAAATGGGCGGGCCGTACTCCGATCAGAGCCGAGGGGATGATACATTGGCTGTGTGGAGCCGCAGGTTGATCTTTCATTGACACCATCGGTTGCACGCGCATAATGAATGACCTAATATGAATCTCTGCACGTGTCAAGGATAAACACTCAACAAAATCGACACAATGGGCTGATAATAAGCCAAGGATTCGTTCAACACTTGATCAAGCTCGATTCAATCTCATGACAAGGAAAAAGCTTGATTGATTCCAACTCTTCTCTTCTTCGTTTTTCGTGAGGTTTTGCAGGAACAGGAAGATTGAGAACGAGGACATACACTACAAAAAAATACATGTTTAGAGATGAATTTTGTGACGAAAAATTGGGCAAAATCCGTCGCAAATCGAATTTGTGACGAATTCAGCGACGGAAAAAATTCTGTTGCTACTAGGTCGTCGCAAAAATTTGTGACGGAAAATTTAAATATTCGTCGCAAAATTGTGACAGAAATAAATTCGTCGCAAATAATTCGTTGCAAAAATTACCAATGAACACTTTCCATCACAAAATTCGTCGGAAATAATTCGTCGCAAATTTGCGACGAACACTATCCATCGCAAAAATTCATAGCAAATTTGTGATGAACAATATCCGTTGCAAAATTCGTTGCAAATTAGCCACGGACATTTTCCGTCGCAAAAATTCGTTGCAAAATTAGTCGCAAATTAGTCACGAACATTTTCCGTCGCAAAATTTGTCGGAAATAATTCGTTGCAAATTTGCGACGAACAAAAATTCGTCCCAAATTTCGTCGCAAAATTAGTTGCAAATTTCGTCGCTAATTTTGTCGCAAAATAATTCATCTGAAACTAGTCACAAACGTTATTCATCGCAAAATTTGTCATCAAATTCGTCGCAAATTTAACACGAACTTTATTAGTTGCAAAATTTAACGCAAAATTCATTGCAAAATTTATCTCAAAATAATGAAATATCCAAAGTTGCAAAGTATGGAACGATGCTATTCGATATGCAATGTTATAATACATTCTAATCATTCATAAGAGGCGGGACAACCATAAATTCTGCTTACAAATCATGAAAAATCAACAATCCATACACAAGATTGGACAACTGTTGTACTCGGCAGGACATCAAAAGCAGTCATTTTTGTCGACACCTGATGAAAAATGGATACATAAATAAAGATACTTTAATTAGTGCTAATATAAAAGAAGCGTTTATGCATGGATGTGGAACTAGGTATAAAAAAACAAGTAAGAGGGTTAGCCAAAAAAATGTTTCAGAATGAACATCAATGTTCTTACATATGAATATGAGTCAACTTATGTCATAAATCACCAGTTGTAAAGCAAGCTTACCCCCGATTTTAGGACGGATAACTAGAGAGGACCGAGAAAATTATCATCATCATCATCATCAATCTCAACATTATTGTCTCGCTCATCATTGTGCGCATCACCTATTGGATTGCCGGGATGTACAGGAGGAACCCTATAGTGATTGAGGTTGAGGTGTCGCATAACAATTTTCATTTGTTGTTGCAAAGAATTGATTTGTTCATCCTTATGCACAAATATATTTCTCAGATTGTTCACTTCTTCGGTCTATTGCTCATTCTGTCATGACCTCCTTCGACCAGTCGCATTAGATGATGAAGTTCCAGTATGATGCGGCATGTACATCCTTGACAAGGATCCTATCCCAAATATTTTTCCTTTTTTCATCCCACCCATTACCTCCATCTATAATGCCATATTGTCACCCGATGGCTCAGACGCAGCACAACCATCACTACCACTAGCATTGCTTATTAAAAGTTCATCATATTTTTCCTACATTAAAAATATATATGCAAATAAAATAACTTTATATATATCTAACATAAATATTGAAAGTATTCACGGTTTTTATTATATTTTCCATAAAACCCAAAGTATAACTGTACATACCTTAATAGCTTTTGCTCGATCGCCAGTCCATGTCTTATCTTTCTTTTGAAATGTGCGTTCAAATGTTGCTGCAAATATCGGTTCCGTCCCCAATTCTTGTGCCTACAAAATGTTAACATGAGTAATTGAATTAAATTAACTTATAATTTATTTAGCAGACTTACAAGTCGTTTGCGATGCTCCCCAATGTTGATAGAGCCCCCAGTATATGTGGCTGACTCTTCACTAGAACTAGAAGATCGATTCTTCTTATTCTGTTCATTGATTTGCCGAATCTTTTCACTTTCTCAAATTCTATTAATTTCCGCCCAATTGTCAGTAGAAATGAAAGACGGCTTCACTTTCTTTATCTTCGCTCTCTTCATCACATTTTGTATAAAATCACCGACTTTCTTATGGAAAATTCTTCTCACTTCATTATCTTCCTCTTCAGGCCACTTGAACTTCCGCTGCAATCAATAAAAACAAAACTAAAAGTTATTATAATAGTCACATATTTCTGTACCATGCATCAAACAATTCTAGGTGAAGATTTTGCAAAGTTCATCTCGGGGAAAATATCTGGTCCCTTAGGTACCGAAAACTATAGAGTTGTTATGATCCATTTACATCATTCTTGACAATCAATATACTACACCGAACTTAATTGATGAGAAAATAAAATATGTAACACTTACCTTGAACTCATCCTACCACAAATCTCTCACTTTTGTACAACACTTCTGTAATTAATGTGCTGTCCCATCCAATAGTTTTTCACTATTTTATTCAGTTCCCTCACAACAAACGGAGCATCTGTAAATCTGCAATCATACGGATATTGTGCAACATCGACACTTCAGTTGACATCCATATCTAAAGTCATAAATATTACATATAGTAAAATAAAAATGAAGTATTTACGAATCTCCAAATGGGCATATCATAAATCGGTTATCTTCTTGACCTGTGTTTCCATCATTATTCGATTGTTCCCCTGAGTAATAGGGTGAAACGAAAGCAGAGGGAGATAAAGGAGATGGAATTGGAGGAGATTCAGTTCGCATATGACTATATCCCCCAACATCTTCTTGAGTGTTGGAGGAAGGGCCAACGTGTCTATATTGTAACAGATCATATTGTGGTTGAGGGTTAGATGAAAGGATAGGGGAAGACGAAAGGGACGGGGACAAGGATGCGAAAGAGGCTAGTCTTCTATGCATGTGACCTCCACGTTTATACTGATAAGTACGAAGGTTAGGCAAATATTAAATTAATTATGACACGTGTTACGAACACATTATGACGTACATGACGAAGCTTACTATTTTAGTGTAGAAGCAGAAAATGTTTCCTTGAAATGAGCCAATGCCGAGTGTTTATGATATGCAATTTCCTACGAACAAATATACTATGAATCACACTCATTTTGATATCAAACATCAATATATGAACACGATATGTCATGTTAAGTCGACAATAGCTATAATCAACCACACGATCCACTTGTTGGCCACAGGTAATCTAAGTCATAATGTAAAGTTTTATAATAAAAATAAAATTATTATTTGTAAAAATTTTTCGGCACCTACAAAAAATTATATTTTACTAAAAGTGAGTGGCCACAGTTATTCTAAGGCATTTCGAAAAGTTTTGAAATTTTGAAATTTTAAAAAATTTTAATTTTTTTTAAAATTTTTTCAGGGCAATAAAAAATTAATTTTCACGAAAAGCGAGTGGCCACAGATATTCAAAGACACTCCGTAAAGTTTTGAAATTTTTAAAATTTTTACTGCTTTTTTTAAAATTTTGCGGGCACTAAAAAAATTAATTTTCACTAAAAGTGAGTGGCCACGAATATTGTAAGGCATTACGTAAAGTTTTGAAATTTTTAAATTTTTACAATTTTTACTTTTTTTGTAATTTTTTTTGGGTACTAAAAAAATTAATTTTCACTAAAAATGAGTGGCCACGAATATTCTAAGGCATTCCATAAAGTTTTGAACTTTTGAAAATTTTTAATTTTTTTTACTTTGTATGTAATTTTTTGTGGCCACTAAACAAATTAATTTTCACTAAAAGTGAGTGGCTACGAATATTCTAAGGCATTCTGTAAAGTTTTGAATTTTCAAAAATTTAAAATTTTTTGACCTTTTTTTAATTTTTTTGGGACCTAAAAAAATTTAAATTTTACTGAAAGTCGCTTGGCCACAGTTATTCTAAACCATTCTGAAAAGTTATTAAAATTTTTAATTTTCTCTATTTTTAATTTTTTTATGGAACGTTACAAATTTTAAATTTCAATAAAAATGGGTGGCCACAGGTATTATAAGCCATTCTGTGGAGTTTTGAAATTTTTAAATATTTAATTTTATTTTGGCCACCTTAAAAAAAATAAATTTCATCGAAAAGTGGATGGGTACATGTATTCTACACAATTATGTGAAATTTTGAAATTTTATAATTTATTATAACTTTGTAATTTTGTATTGCACCTTAAAAATTAAAATTTCTCTCACAATGAGTAGCTACCAGTATTGTTCATCAGTTTCAAAAGTTGTGCAAATTTTTCAAATTTTTATTATTATTCTTTTTCTAATTTTTCACATTAAAAAATCTAAATTTCATTCAAAGTGGGTGGTCACAGTTATTTTTCGCCAAATTTCTCTATTTCCAAATTTTCTCATATTTTTATGTTTTTTTTATAGGAAATTTAGCACCAAATTTAATATTTGAGTCAAAATTTGATTATACAAAAATTTACTTGAAATTTTTACGAAATTTTTTAGAAAAGTTCAATTTTCATACATTATTTGGTTGAAAACGCATAATCAACCGCCCGATTGTCATTGAACGCATAATCAGCGACATAATCGATCAAAGTCACTTGCAATTCTTAAATTGTCCCCTAACTTAGCTAACCAATTACACACTAAACAATCCTTGAACAATGAAGATTAATACTCATCATATTAGGTAGGGCATAGGGAGTTGTTTACTTAATTCAATGACAACAAAAACGCCTCTTGGTGGCTGGGCAGTGACGGCGTCGGGTCGAGGCTGGGTGATGGCTAGCCTGCGGCTGGACAGCGGCAAAGGCGATTGGCGGCAGCGACGGCGGGCCAAGGCTCGGAGGCGGCTAGCCGGCGGTGGGACGGCGGCTGGGGGCCGCGACGACGTTGGGCCGAGGCTAGGAGGCGGCTGGCCGGCGGAGGGACGGCGGTCGGCGACGACGGGGGGACGGCGGTTGGCAGCGGCGACGGCGTCAGGACAGCGACCGTCGGCGGAGACAGCATCAAGCCGAGGTTAAGAGGCGGCTGGCTAGCGGAGGGACGGTGGTCGGCGACAGCGACGGGACGGTGACCGGCAGCGACGACGGTGTCGGGACAGCGTCGGCCCGAGGCTGCGAAGCGGCCTCTAGGAGGTTGGACGGCGGCCGGCGGCGGCAATGCCATCAGGAGAGTTTGGGAGGCGTGGTGGGGACGTGAGTGGGGCAGGGGTGACGGCAAAGGCGACGGCGGTGCGGGGAGGTGCGAGCTGGCACGGGGCAAGGATGCGCGACCTAGGGCCTGCGAGCCGCGAGCAACGACAGACGGCTGAGGTCGCCTAGATCTGGCCGGCACACGAGAGTTGGCGCGGGGCAGGGCGGGGAGGCCCGTAGGGGAAGGGCAACGGCGACGGCGACCTAGGGCCGGGGGGGCTGGCCGGGTGGGGCTGCGCGGCGACGGCGGTAGCGGTGACGGATGAAGCAGATCTGAAAAGAAGAAGAAGTAGTTGCGATGATGACGGGCAAGCGTACGACGGGCTCAGGAAGAAGATGAAGTCGCAAATTTGCGATGGACTTCATGCGTCCATTGCAAATTGCGACGGACTTCATCTGTCCGTCCCATTTTGCGACGGACACAATGCAGTTCGTCGCAAATTTGCGACGGTCCGTAAGTTTGCGACGGAACAAATGTGTCCGTCGCAAATTTCGAACGGGAAAAATTCCCTGCAAATTTGCAACGGATATATGAAGTCCGTTGCAAATTTGCGACGGACGCATAAAGTCTGTCGCAAATTCGCGACGGACAGTAAGATTCCGTTGCAAATTGCAATGAACGGATTTTTGTTCGTCGCAAATTTCCGACGAATTTTTGTCCGTTGCAAATTTGTGACGGACTATATGGAAATTTACGACGGACATAAAAATCCGTCCCAAATTTTGCACGAGAAAAATTCCGTCGCAAATTTGCGTCGGACAAAAAAAATCTGTCGCAAATGAGCGACGGACCTTTTGCAACTTGGCTCGAGGAGAACTTCTAGCAAGCGACGATCCTTTTGCAACCACCACACCACCATTGCTGCCACCTCTACCACAAGCCGCCACACCACCGCCACCGTTGTCGGTCCGTTTGCCGCCGGTCGTCCGATCCGCAATCCAATCCACGTGATTCAAATTTGGAAAGTGATCTGCAAATCTAATTCGAAACCGAGTTCGAATTTGGAAGATATTCGCAAATTAGGTAAGATCATTATCCGAATGTTTTCTGAAATATTTAATTTCCTAAGTTTTCGGTGTTTGAATATTTCGTGAATATTGTATGGATTGCTAGATATCTTAGGGTAATTTTGCGATATCCGCAATATCTGAAAATGTCAGAAATTAGGAATCATTCCTAATTTGGCAACGTATCTGGACGATTATCCGACCTTATCCTTAAGGTAGGATACGCGGCGATACGGAAAATCGTTATCTTATCCATAATCACTTGGATACGAAAATAAATTTTATTCGCTTTTCAAATTCGACCAATCAACTTTCCGTCGATATTTATAACCCTATAGATATGACCGTTAGTTTGATTTATTTGCCTCATTTAAATTTGATAAGAAAAATCTTGCGGATTGCGCGGATTGTTTGAGTGCGGTTGTTATCTTTGTTTGATTGCTTTCCTTTTTTTTAAATAAAGAAAATCCAAAAATATGTTAGTTAGGATTTAAATTAGGAGTTTTGCATACTTAGGAAATCCTAAATGTATCTAGAAGATAGGATAATTATTTAATTTAAATTGGGACTCAAGATAATTTATTTCTTAGTATAAATTAGGTATTATTCTAATCATAATAGATTATTTATGTTAGTTTTAGATTCCGAATTTCCATGAAAATCCCAAAAAAGAAAGAGTTACTTTAGGATAGATTAGAATAGACTGCATTCTTAATCTGAGTAATTTTTAATTTCGAATTTTAATAAAAAATACCAAAAAAAGAACTTGTTAGATTGCATGTTATTTTAGGCATTTTTTATTCCGAATTTCATTTAAAAAATACCAAAAACAAATCATTTGTCCGTCATTAGAATTAGGTCACGTCGTCGCATGACATATAGTTCGCATGCTGGGTTGCATTAATCGCATGTCATTTTTGCACGGCATTGCATATAAGTTAGTTTGCATTTTAATAAAGCGCAAACCCTAATGAACACATTGAGTGCCTTGCTTTGTTAATTAGAAATCATATTACGATTGTCTGTGTGATTTTCTACTAACAATGCTGATGCTTGCGTGGCTTTGAGGTATGTTATCCTGCTATTTATTTACTGCTTTCTTGGGTGTTAAATTGGTGGTTTGCGCACTCGCATGAACATCTCACATGTTAGTGATTAGGTAATAAAATAGATCCAGACTGCCTGCATAAATATTTTTGAAAAGAAAAGGTACCGAAAGGGCGTTAGACTAGATCTAGCGTAACCAAGTCTCCGAGCTTAGGATCTCTGGTTCGTGGAAATAAAACATATCTCCATATGTTTTATTTAGGTTTCTAATCGATCTACCGCAAATAGATTATTGGGAACTTCAAGCATGAAAACATTTACACATTAAGAATTTAAATCCAAAGTTGCGAATTGGTAGGGCTTGGGAGAGCCCGAGTTAAGCCTAGTCTTAATAATCCATTAGCCTGAGAGAAATTTTAGATCACGACAGCTTGGTGACTTCGTTGGAGACTCAAGTTAAAACTCTTAGTGGACTTAGGCCAGTTTTTCTTTTCAAAAAATATTTTTTTGCTTGGCAGCGAGGATCTCAGGTACGTCCCTAACATTTTAGGTGTTAAATGTTTTTGCAGAACGAGAGTTATAAGGGGTGGAGTGATTGTTAACCTTTATTTTGCAGGGAGGTGTTTGGATATATGATTTATTTTATGCACGAAGTGCTATATGATATAACCTGCTGTGCATGCCTTGCATTTACATTACACCGCACACACTACCCGCTGCCGGACCTAGGCGGCACAAGTTTAGGATGGTACTGAGATAGTGGACACTTCGACCATATCCACGTGGTACGGGTCGCCCTTCTTGGTCCCGAAAATTCTTTCACGGTGTTATTGAGTTTCCACCATGGTTGCACCCTTTGCAACCCGGGTCGGCTCCTTGACTAAGCCGGAGTCAGGGGAACCCCAGTCTAACCACAACCATGACTGGTTTAGCCCGGTAATCCTCACGTCTCCACTTTACAAGCTAGAGTCTAGATAGAAATCGAGCCTCACATTTCATGTGCATGTTTATATGATTACCATAGTCCTACTTGGTAAAGTAAGTCTTCTGAACCTTTAACTTGCAGTTTACTTATTTTCTCGTTTTTTTTAGATCGGTCCATGATGGGTCTAGATCGGTTTTCAATTCAAAAGCAATAATCATTAAGTCCTTTGAAAAAAAAAAAAAAAAAAAAGAAAGCTCTTTTGGAGAATTTATTTTCAATCTGTGTCTTTATTTTCCTAGATGTGTCATAGGTAATTATTTTCCTACGAAGTTTGCCGTCATCTTTCTTTTACAAAAAAAAAATGGCAAGAAAAAATGCCTTAGAGAATTTGTTTTCAGTTTATAGTTTCTAGGGAGTCTCACATTTTGTTTTTCATAGTTTTATGATTAGGGATTTTGGTGCTTCTATTTCCTAGGTTGTGTCTAGGGCATCATTTATATTTCTTTGCCTACATCACTTTTCATAAAGTCTTGTCCATATACGAATATTGTCATGAATAAACAAAAAAAGACTAGAAGTGTGTCATGAACCAACCTTGTCTTGACCATGTGCTTATTTGGTTCATTTCTTTTACATCTGGCCTTCGTCCCTTCACCTATAAAAGAGTGTTCGTGGACAGAAGCGTGGAGGGGGCTCTCATAATTTCCAGAGCAGAATTTGTAGAGAAAGTGAGCGGCCACACAATTGAAATACAAAACCGTTAAGAGAAAAAGGAGAGCACGTTTGGGAGGGAGCTCTCTTTCGGGAAATATCTATTACTCACGGGGACCTCTTCATCACAACAGACAAAAGAGAGAGGAGGTTTTGGCTTTTCCCTGCAGGTGGGACACAAGGCGCGTTCAACACATCGAAGAAGATGCCAAGAGTGGTCTCCACCAAACATAGAAAGAGCTAAGGAGGAGGAAAAAACAAAAATTCTCTCTTTTTGCTTGCATAGCAACGGTTCTGACAGTACTCCTTTGTTGTCACGATCATATTAGCTCCTGCATTGCTACCACTTTGTCGTGCTTTGCCACATTCTGTCACTCCTACCTCGCTCTGCTCGTAGCTCTGCCGCAACGCCACGTTTCCCAGCGAGTCCTAGTCACGCTCGACAAGCACCAATCACAAACTCAGTAACTTGGCTCGAGGAGAACTTCTAGCAAGCGACGATCCTTTTGCAACCACCACACCACCATTGCTGCCACCTCTACCACAAGCCGCCACACCACCGCCACCGTTGTCGGTCCGTTTGCCGCCGGTCGTCCGATCCGCAATCCGATCCACGTGATTCAAATTTGGAAAGTGATCTGCAAATCTAATCCGAAACCGAGTTCGAATTTGAAAGATATTCGCAAATTAGGTAAGATCATTATCCGAATGTTTTCTGAAATATTTAATTTCCTAAGTTTTCGGTGTTTGAATATTTCGTGAATATTGTATGGATTGCTAGATATCTTAGGGTAATTTTGCGATATCCGCAATATCTGAAAATGTCAGAAATTAGGAATCATTCCTAATTTGGCAACGTATCTGGACGATTATCCGACCTTATCCTTAAGGTAGGATACGCGGCGATACGGAAAATCGTTATCTTATCCATAATCACTTGGATACGATAATAAATTTTATTCGCTTTTCAAATTCGACCAATCAACTTTCCGTGATATTTATAACCCTATAGATATGACCGTTAGTTTGATTTATTTGCCTCATTTAAATTTGATAAGAAAAATCTTGCGGATTGCGTGGATTGTTTGAGTACGGTTGTTATCTTTATTTGATTGCTTTCCTTTTTTTTAAATAAAGAAAATCCAAAAATATGTTAGTTAGGATTTAAATTAGAAGTTTTGCATGTTTAGGAAATCCTTAATGTATCTAGAAGATAGGATAATTATTTAATTTAAATTGGGACTCAAGATAATTTATTTCCTAGTTTAAATTAGGTATTATTCTAATCCTAATAGATTATTTATGTTAGTTTTAGATTCCGAATTTCCATGAAAATCCCAAAAAAGAATGAGTTACTTTAGGATATATTAGAATAGAGTGCATTCTTAATCTGAGTAATTTTTAATTTCAAATTTTAATAAAAAAT
The DNA here is from genome assembly GCA_024500025.1 of Syzygium aromaticum. Taxonomy (NCBI): domain Eukaryota; kingdom Viridiplantae; phylum Streptophyta; class Magnoliopsida; order Myrtales; family Myrtaceae; genus Syzygium; species Syzygium aromaticum. The sequence continues at coordinate 29,223,188 of CM044892.1, read as the reverse complement.
ATCAAAAAAAGAACTTGTTAGATTGCATGTTATTTTAGGCATTTTTTATTCCGAATTTCATTTAAAAAATACCAAAAATAAATCATTTGTCCGTCATTAGAATTAGGTCACGTCGTCGCATGACATATAGTTCGCATGCTGGGTTGCATTAATCGCATGTCATTTTTGCACGGCATTGCATATAAGTTAGTTTGCATTTTAATAAAGCGCAAACCCTAATGAACACATTGAGTGCCTTGCTTTGTTAATTAGAAATCATATTACGATTGTCTGTGTAATTTTCTACTAACAATGCTGATGCTTGCGTGGCTTTGAGGTATGTTATCATGCTATTTATTTACTGCTTTCTTGGGTGTTAAATTGATGGTTTGCGTACTCACATGAACACCTCACATGTTAGTGATTAGGTAATAAAATGGATCTAGACTGCCTGCATAAATATTTTTGAAAAGAAAAGATACCGAAAGGGCGTTAGACTAGATCTAGCATTACTAAGTCTCCGAGCTTAGAATCTCCAGTTCGTAAAAATAAAACATATTTCCCTATGTTTTTTTTATGTTTCTAATCGACCTACCGTAGATAGATTAATGGCGACTCCAAGCATGAAAACATTTGCACGTTAAGAATTTAAATCCAAAGTTGCGAATTGGTAGGGCTTGGGAGGACCTGAGTTAAGCCTAGTTTTAATAATCCATTAGCTTGAGAGAAATTTTAGATTGCGACATTTGGGACGTATTTTTTTTTCGATCCAAAATTTTGCATCTCATTTATTTTGTATTACAAAAATAAATGATATTTTCAAAGCGCTCGGAACAGGCAATAAATAAGTCCTCGGTCGCTAATTCTTCGATGAACAGTAGCGACGAATAAGTTGTTGTCTACAAATGAGCGACAAAATTAGCAACGATCCAAATGCAATGAAAAATTGAATATCTCAAATGTCATCGTACGAATAATATTTTACTTGTTGTCATTTAGCGACAAATTTTCCGAAGATCAATTAAATTAATAACAATAATCGACAATATAACAATAACAATAATAACAACAACAACAATAATAATGATGACAATCAAAATAACACTTGTCGCACTAATAATTACACATGTTTAGTATTTTGTCACAAAAATGTTAATCTTCGTATTCGTCTTCGTCTTCGTCCTCGTCTTGATCTTCATCTTCATCTTCATCTTCATCATCTGTCTCAAAATCAAATTCTAAACATTCTTGTACGTGTAATTCGCAAATTTCAGTTGGATCCACATCTATCATTGCTTCACAGGGATCTCGTAAAGTAGGAATGTTATATTCCTCAATTTCAACCGTGCAACGGACTTCCTCTTGTTGGTAGGCTTTATCCTTCCAGTGTTGCTCGATTTTTCTCCGTGCTTTGATTTTACATACAACCCACCAATCAAATTTATCACGTTTCAAACTAGAATATGATGCATAACATACCTGAATTGCTTGTTGTGCTAAGACAAATGGTTCATATTTCATATACCTTTTTTTGTGATTTATTTCAATCATATTAAACTTCAGATGCACCTTCATTCCTTTCATTGGGTCAAACCACGTGCACTTAAATAACACAATTCGTATCATTAATGGGCCAAGATACTCTATCTCTATGATTTCATCCAACAAGCCATAAAAATCATCTTTAGAACTGCCACCGTTAGATGAGCAAACAGACACACCACTATTCATTGTGGCTTTTCCCATTCCATATTCTTGAGTGTGAAAATTATATCCATTTATGAAATATGCTAACCAACTTCGAACTCTTAACTATAGATCCCATGACAGATAATATAGCAATCCTTGCTCTCCAAGTTCATAATGATTACTGTGCACCTAAGGTTACACATGCAAAGGCAATAATATACAAGTTATTTAAATGTTGTACAACATTTAAATAATTTGATTTTGGTCAATAGGCAACTTACATATGTCTTGAACCACAGTGCAAATTGTTCATCGCAGAAACGGTCAAACTCAGTTGGTTGTAGTCTAGTCATTGAAGTTTGGAAAATCCCAATAATAAAAACCATGTATATATTAGCAAATATTTGACACACAATACATATATTTGCAAATTTACACTTACTTGAAGTATGGCTCGACTTCTGGGCAGTTCAGTAAAATATATGTATGAGCTGCATGAAATTCTTCGCTAATTAAGTAACGAAACTGACATATGCCATTTGGTCGACCCAGATAATTGAAAATGGAAAATGCTTTGCAATTGAGATCAATGGGGCCCTCATCATTTTTGCTTGCTCTCCGCCTCTTACACTGCACGTGCAGCTCAAAATAGTATGATGCAAATGTTGTCATTTCTTCCACAATATATGCATTACAAATTGAAGCTTCAACACGTGCCTTATTCTTCATTTTTTTCTTCAAATGATATAAGAATCTAGTCGTAATAGAAAGAAGCTTATCGGAACATAATATATAATAAAGTAATTTGAACTTTATTTTAAAAAAAATTTACCTCTCAAATGGATACATTTATCGAAATTGGACGGAATCTGCAACTTTGGCCTCATAAGGCAAGTGAACTAAGAGATGTTCCATCGAATCAAAAAATGATGAAGGAAATATCCTTTCTAAGTTGCAAAGAATAATTGAAATATCTCTCTCTAGTTTCTCCATGTACGATACTTGTAACACTGTCGAGCAAATATCATGGAGAAAATTGCTTAACTCTGTAATGGCGCCCCATACAAAGTTCGGTAGAACTTCCTCGAAAGCTATTGGAATTAGTCTTTCCATCAATATGTGACAATCATGACTATTCAAACCTATCAACTTGCATTCATTCAAATCAACACATCTCCCGAGGTTTGAAGCATAACCATCAGGAGCGTGGATTTGAACCATTGACAAACGACTCGCCTCTGGTCCTTATCCAATGTACAAACTACTTTTGGTTTTGGTCCCCTGCTGCTTGCATCCACATCTAGTGTTGGCCGATTACAAATATCTCTCATATATTTTCTTCCGTTCAAGTTGTCTTTTGTTTTTCCGGCGACATCCATCACAGTATTCATGACATTGTCGAAAACATTATTTTCTATGTGCATGATGTTAAGATTACGATGAATAAGATGGGTCTTCCAATATGGTAGATCCCAAAATATACTGTGTTTTGTCCACTTATGTGTACTTCCGTACCCAAAAGACAAGCCGTGCGGGTTCTCAACAACAGTTGGAAAGTCCAGCGCACGCTCCCAAATTTGATCGTCGGTCAACCTCAATGGTGAACGTATTCTTTCAGTCTTATTCTTGATGAACCCTTTTTTGTTCCTTCTGAATGTATGTTCAGCGGCAAAAATTGTCTGTGACAGTCAAATAGCTGGGCTTCTTACCATGCCTTAATCTGAATGACTTCGACCTCTCTAAACATATCGGACATCCTAAGATCCCAGCTGTACTTCATCCAGATAACATTCCATAAGCTGGAAAGTCATTTATTGTCCAAAGAAGAGTAGCCTTCATTATATATGTTTCATCGGATGAAACGTTATACGTAGTGACACCTTCAACCTATAGCTGTTATAATTCTTCAATCAATGGTTGCATATAAATATCTATCAACTTTTTCAGATTTTGCGGGCCAAGCACGATTAATGTCAAAAACATATAAGGTGTCTTCATGCACATACCAGGTGGAAGATTGTACGAAGTTAAGATAACTGGCCAACATGAATAACTTTTTCCTGATTTCCCAAATGGCGCAAATCCATCAGCGTAGAGACCTAACTTGATGTTTTGAGGCTTTATCGCAAACTCTGGGTATGTTCTATCAAAATGTTTCCATGCCTCTGCATCTGAAGGATGACACATTAGACCCTTTTCTATTTCATGATTTGTATGCCACGTCATGTGTTCAGCGGTGGCTTGAGACGCATAAAGCCTTTGCAATCTGGGGATTAAGGGCAAATAAAACATTTGCTTGCATGGTCTACGCTTCTGATTACGACCATGCCTCCTGTTAATCTTGTACCTAGGTTGGTTACAGAATTTGCAAGATTCTGCATTTTCATCATCTCTCCAATATAACATGTAACCTCTACTACAAACATCAATCCGTTCAACTGAAAGACCTAAGTTATGAACTAACTTCTTCATACCGTAAAAATCACTCGACATGATGTTGTCATGAGGCAATATTTCCCACATTACTTTAATAAAAGAGTTGAAGCAATTCTCAGATACGTTATGCTCTGCCTTGATATATAACAATTTTGCTGTCACAGATAACTGACTGTGATTGTCATAACCTCCTTATAAAGGTTCATCTGCTACTTTCAATACATCCCTGAACTGATTAGACGATGGAAAAGTTTCATGATAGACATTTTCATCAAAACCCGTTACTCTTATCTCTTCCAATCGTGATGCATGACTAGTACCCACTTGTTCACATATATGAGTAAAACTAGTACTTGCATGATTCGAATCTGAAACAAAATTTTGACTAACTGCATCAATCATCATCCTCTTATATGGGTTCAATTGATCATAATAGCCATATTCTTCCCTAACTGAAAATTGGTCACTTCTTCGATATTCTTCATCAGATATAAATGGTTCACTATAGGAAATCCAATTATAATAGTTCAGAGTAAACCCAAATCTACAAAGATGTTCTCTAATCTTATTACACGTAAGAAATTTACCATTACCGTACTTTATACACGGACATCTTAACTTATTTTCATCCATGAACTCATATTTACTACTAACAAAGTCTAAAAATAGTTCCAATCCAGTACGAAACTCGTCTGTCAAACCTCGACGTCCAGGTAAGTTCTTATTATACATCCAAGCCCTTTCTCTTTGCATTGTGTGTGCATTAAAATAAAAAAATTTTGTCAAATATTTAAAATATCATATCCACTGTTCTTAATTAAACCATACAATTATTAAAATTATATTTTTCCTATACATGCAACAATAACTTTGAAATTGAAAAAATTACCATGTAAATACAACTTATCCAAATATTTAATTGAACTTTTGGTAGTAGAAAGTGGTCAATTTGACGAGAATTGCAACGTCCACTTGGATTGTCAGACCTTCAATTGGACACGTACCTAAAAAGATTAATCACTTAAGAATCAATTTTTAATAATTTTTAATTTTTTCCTAGTTTTTTCCAAATTTTTTTCTCTTTTTTCGCAATTACGTTTCTCCGGTTGCCGGTCCGGCGCATACGACGTCACCGTCGGCCGGATGTGGGCGGTAGTGAGGTCGAATTTGCGACGGAATACGGTTCCGTCGCAATTTGCGACGGATATATTAGCATCCGTTGCAAATTTGCAACACAGCTTTAATAGATCCATCGCAAATTTGCGATGGAAACCTAATTCCGTCGCAAATCTGCGACGGAATTTTCATTTATTCATCGCAAATTTGTGACGAAAACCTAATTCCGTCGCAAATTTATGAATTTTAAAAATATCCTACGCAATCTCGGCCTCCCCTCGTGGCCGGCGTGGCCATTCGGCCTCCTCCCCAAGCCGGCGAGGTATCACCGATTGCCGGTTGTTGAATTAGCGACAAAGTTACAAAAAAAAAACCATAACTAAAAAGAAATTCCATTCCAGCGATGAATAATCATGAAATTAGCTACGATACTTATTGGTAAAAAAGCTTCACCGAGTTTGATTCGTGCATGCGCTGATTTTCCAAATTTCAGACAGACGAAATGTAGAGGAAAGTGAGAGAGCCAGAGCGAGAGAGAGAAATTAACGGGGGTGGATATACCGGCCAAGCGTTGATAACCTACTAGTTAGCAACGAATTTGTTTTTGTCGCAAAATTTGCGACGGAGAAAATATCCGTCGCCAAATCCGTAGCAAATTTGCGACGGAAAACTCATCGACACAAATGAAAGACAGATTTTGCAACGGATATCTTTTCCGTCGCAAATTTGCGACGAGAGTCGGTCCATCGCAAATTTGCGACGGATAATTTTTCTGTTGCTAATTTTGCGACGGATTATATTTTTTGTCGCAAAGTTTGCGACGAAAACTAATTCATCGCAAAATCCGTCGTAAAATTAGCGACGAACAATTTTCGTCACTAAATTCCGTCGCAAATTACATGTTTTTTTGTAGTGACAGTGCTGTAGTATACGATGAGGCATCACCACGTCCCGTGCCAAGAGGACTTCCCGGTAATGCCCGTGCTGAGCCTCGGGTTCGAGATCCGACCCACCAATTTCTTCGAGAGGAATCCAGCTTTGGAGACCTCCCATTAATTAGCTTTGTTGCCTTAAGCCCAATCGAGACTCCTCCGACCCGCAACAACATTTTCTTGGCCATTTAGACCCGCAATATGATGTGGCCTATAAATGTACACGAGGTTGTACAAACAAGTGATGATGTTTGGGAAAAATAATATCGGAGGAGAGAATTTGGTAGTACTATTTCACTTTGATTAGTGAAGTTATTGTTTAGTATCATGTGGAAACTACATGTGAAATCAAGAGCATCTACGAATGTATTTTTTTGTGGCACACGACTTGTGTACTCTTTTTGTTTTTTACGAAACTCGCATTTGTTACCATGGATTGGGTAGTTCGGATTTAAAAATTTAGACCAATTTTTCAAATCAATGATCATGAATGTGGGTTGTGTAATAAGAAGAGCTCGCTTTCCTATTATTGGTATATAGCACATTGGCGCTATAAACCTTTTCTTCTGATATAAATATCTCTTGAAAATTCTTTTATTCATTTTTTTCCTTAAAGCCAATCTACAAACTTTTTAATACAATTATCGGTGTAAACAATTTTTATGCATTATTTTCATCCTTCATTTATTTAACATTTTCAAAAGCTATTTTTTGTTTTAGAAATTTTTGACACGATATGAGAACACATTAAACTTCTACGATACGCGTTTAATTCAAGCACGTCCATTTCGAAGAGGGACATCAACATATTTAGTCAATAGCTGTGTTTCCATATCATTTTCTTTTTCATTCCATCTTTCGTTTTTCTAGTTCTTTTTTTCCCTTTTTCTCTCGAGAATTTCTTCTTTTCCCCTTGTCCTAGCCGACGTAGCCGTAATAGCTCTAAGCACGCCCCCACAATCGCTGCCATAACCTCTCCAATGAGACCCCATCCGTTGTTGCTGCTGCGATCCGACGTGACTCTTTATGCTGTGCAGTGGCCGGAGGTGGCTTCAATGCGTGCAGTGGCGTGCATGGAGGCTGAGCTCGTGGGGGGAAGAGAGAGAGAGAGAAGAGGGGATGAGAGAGATTAGGGTTTTGCTCAGCAAGTTCGGACTGTGCAAACTAGCCACTACATATTCGACCAAAAAAACAAAAAAACTAGCCACTACATACATGCATACATATCGCTTTTGTTATCGCGATTCTTTTGTGCAAACAGATGAACGCAACCCATGTGCAAGTATCAGAGCAGGACCAGCGTGGACAAGCCAATGTCTGCGTAATAAAGAGGACCATTGAGAGCCTTACACGTTCTTTTCAACTCGTGTTACCCCCGTGATACTTGAAATTCCTCGTTTTTAAGTGGCTGCTTATTTAAGGATGATGATGCCTCCCAAGGACTTTAACATACAATAATGGCTTACGCTTACAGAGTCTTGCTCTTCCTCCTCTCCATCCCACTCTGCTCCTCCTTCGTCTCGCCAGCCTCATCTCAGCATGAACACCCGCTTGATCCCTTGACGCCAGCGGAATTCTCTCTGATTCAACGTGCGGTGACGAGATCGTACGGGGCATCGAGTGAAAATGTAACGTTCCAATATGTGGGTCTCGACGAGCCAGATAAACCGCTCATCTACTCATGGATGTCGAACCAAGCCGATAAGATACCCCCTCGTCGCCGAGCCGCCGTGGTCGTGCGGTTCCACGAGCAAACTCATGAGCTTGTTGTGGACTTATCGAGCCGTCAACCATCCATCGTCTCGAAGGAGGTTTTGTTGGAGAATCAATTTTGGCCTCACTCACGTTTAATTCATATATCAAGTTCATGATTGAGATTCATTAGCCCCCCAACTGTTTTAATTTGGAAAAATGATATTGCAATCATAGGACCCTCGATCTTGATGTGTGATAAGCATCACAATCAACGGTCTTGAACAATAAGGCTCCAAATTTTTTTTTCAAGTACGTGGTACAACATGATCCCATGTGATTAACTTGATCTATTAGAATGGTACTTTATGTTAATATGTGGTCACTACTTTGACTAAATGGATTTGCTAACAGCATCTAAATAATATTCGTGACTCATTTTCCCTTTTGTCTTTGTTCCATAATCGACACACGCATTCACATTGCTAGCTGTAATCTATTTCATCTTCTTATTCCTTACTCCTCCTTAATTTTCCTGCTCCAAATCAGTTCTCTAGACTCATTCTTCTTGATAAAACCAATCACTTGGTCGCTGTATACATGAGTTTAGATGGATCCATCAAATTTTTATCCTTCTTTTTCTTGAGTCGTGACAAACGTAATTATGCTTTCAAACAGGTGTACCATGGACACGGCTTCCCTATGCTCACGCTAGAGGAGCAAACAGCTGCGACCGATCTGCCTCGGACCCATGACCAATTCATACCATCCGTCGAAAAGAGAGGCCTCGACATGTCCAGCATTGTGTGCTCATGTTACTCGGTCGGATGGTACGGAGAGCAGAAAAGCAGGAGGGTCGTGAAGGTCCTCGCTTACTACACAAATGGCACGGTCAACTTCTACATGAGACCCATCGAAGGCATAGTCATGGTGGTCGATCTGGATCTGATGAAGATAGTGAAGTATCGGGACCGGTTCGCGGCGACCGTGCCGACGGCGGAGGACACCGAGTACCGTTTGAAGAAGCAAAACCCTCCCTTTGGGCCGCATCTAAAGGGCGCGGCCATCATGCAACCTCATGGACCGGGCTTTGAGATCAAGGGACATACTATCAGGTACTTGTTACTAGGAGTGAGCGTGGTCCGGGCGCGCGGTTCCTGACATGAAATCAGAAACCGCACACTAAGGATCGATTTTGAAAAATTGGAACTGGAAACCGTTCGTCGGTTCCATGGATCCACTTGGGAACCGAACCGCAGGTTCAATTTGGTTCCCGGGTGGGTACATAAAATCAGTTTCACCAAGTTTTACACAAATAGAGGTGACCGAGAGTGAGAGAAGGAGGCGGTGAACGGCTAAAAGTGCGGCCGTGAATTGATAGGAGTTGAGAATCGAGCTTTAGATTAGGAATTTTATGGTTTTCATTTTTCTAAAAATGTTTTCTTTTTTTTTTGTTGAAATTTTTCTAAAAAATTATATATATGTATATATATTACCGGTCCGGTCCAAATGGGCAGGTGGGCGGTTCCACACCTAGAATTGGGAACCAGACCGGTACTTACCAGTTCCAGTAAATTAGAACTGAGAACTGGACCGGTCCTCATGGGAACCGCCGGTTCTGGGCCAATTCAGGCCAGTTCAGTCCAGTTCCTAGCGGTCCGGGCAGTTCCCAGTTCCTTTGCACACCTAAGTCGTTTTACTTTAACCTTCTTAAAACCCTTATTTGAGTCTCACCAAACAAATAAATAGAAACATATGATTCGGTTGAACTTTCAATTAAAACACCGTATGGGGTTGGAAATGAGACGGAGACTCGAAAGTCAAATTAACGTCGTACTTGATTTATTTCAGCTACTTTAAAACCAGTCGAAAGGAACTTTGAGAGGACACAGTTGAATTAGTACCATCATGCCTGTTTGTCAATGAAAGTATCAAAAACCCTCATCGCTAGCTTTCACCGAAAGAGTTCTCTTTCTTTTGCTAAGAATCGCACAAAGGAAAAATCAACCTTGATAGCAACAAGGCAATCGAATCCATGTTGCCGTTTTGGACCACTTAGCTGATATTAAACACACGAGCTTGGACATGAGAAGTGGCGCTAATAAGGTCCTCCACCTGTTGCGGAATGTCCTGTCTTAATTTGATTCGGCACCCCGGAATGCGCAGCTGCTTAAGATCTATTCTCGGTAACATCTTGTTCATGCGGTGTTATCACAAAGGGTCTCGACCATATTTCATGTCAGCTTAGACAGACATCATAGCATTAGCTCAACTTATGCACATCTATATGGACCGAACCATATTTCATTTGTGGCAAATTGGGAACGTTCGTTTGAGTCGACGAAATAATGGCGAGCCTCTATTAGCATATCATTATCAGAACACATTTATAGGAATTTACCATGAAATCTAATGGAGACACGTATACATACAGGCCTTTGTCGCAATTTAATCGAATTGTTGTTGTTCACAGCTGGGCCAATTGGAAGTTCCATCTAGGGTTTGACGTCCGAGTCGGTCCGATCATCTCGCTAGCATCGATCTACGATTTGGAGAAGGGTAAACATCGACAGGTACCATATAGATCCTACGTGTCTGAGGTCTTCGTGCCCTATATGGACCCAACCGAAGAGTGGTACTACAAGACCTATTTCGATTGCGGAGAGTTTGGGTTCGGACTGTCCGCGGTGTCACTCCAGCCGGGGGCAGACTGCCCCGATAACGCAGTATTCATGGACGGATTCTATGCGGGCCAAGATGGTACCCCTGTAAATATATCGAACGTGACTTGCGTGTTTGAAAAGTATGCAGGAAACATCATGTGGCGTCACACTGAGACTGAAATTCCGAATGAGAAGGTAAGCAGAGTCTCATTGTGAATATTCCGCAATCTTAGGTTTTTGGTGCTTTCAATCTCTAGGGTTGAAGGAAAACTTTGGCATGTCTAACGTTGGATGATTTTTCTAGATAAGAGAGGTCAGATCGGACGTGAGCCTGGTGGTGAGGTCGGTGTCGACGGTTGGCAACTACGATTACATTCTTGATTGGGAGTTCAAGCCAAGTGGAGCCATCAAATTCGAGGTCTGTTGTTATATCTTCAAATTCTCAGATCAAAGAGCATACACTGATCGAATTTAACGTCCTAATTAATGGAAAGTTCAAGCTGCATCGGGGGTGCCTTTGAATTTGAATCTACGATACGTCCTTGACCTAAGTACTAGAAATCTTTCCTTACGATGGTCCATATCAACATAGACATTTTTAATCTTTGAATTTGACGTCCTGTCGTTAGGCTTTTCAACAAAGATATTTCTACGTTTGTTAATGGGGTGTAAATGCATGGCCACTTTTTTCTCTCTTTTTGTCGCGCATGGAGTAGAATCTGTTTTCCACTTAAATCGTGGAAATTGATGATTGAGAAGGCAAACAGGGATTAGCAAAAAAGTCTAAGTACAGGCATGGACTTATGCTATAATACTATGTAAAACTTTATTTGAACAATATCAACTCAAGGTAGATGTTAGATGAATGCACAATTAAATTTCATGTTTAATGTTGCAACATACATCCGTAATCGTTCTTTTTTTCTGGGGGCATACTGCTTTAGTATCTCGTGCCAATTTTTGCAATTTAAAATTTTTATTGTGTTATATTACTCCGTAGGGATATTTGAACAATGTCCTAATTAATGGAAAGTTCAAGCTGCATCGGGGCTGTCTTTGAATTTAAATCTACGATGTGTTTTTGACCTACTAATTACGTACAAATCTTTCCTTATGATGGTCCATACCGACATTGACATTTCTAATCTTTGAATTTAACGGGCTTTTCAACAAAGATATTTCTACGTTTGGTAATGGGGTGTCGATCCATGGCCACTTTTTTCTCTCTTTTTGTCGCGCATGGAGTGGAATCTGCCGTTCACTTAAATCGTGGAAATTGATGATTGGGAAGAGGCAAACAGAGATTAGCAAAAAAATCTAAGTACATGCATGGACTTATGCTATAATTCAATGTAAAACTTTGAACAATGTCAACTCAAGGTAGATGTTAGATGAATGTACAATTAAATTTCATGTTTAATGTTTCAACATACTTCTGTAATCAGCAATGTAAAACTTTATTTGAACAATGTCGACTCAAGGTAGATATTAGACGAATGCACAATTAAATTTCATGTTTAATGTTGCAACGCACATCCATAATCATTCTTTTTTTCTGGGGACATATTGCTTCAGTATCTCATGTCAATTTTTGCAATTTAGAATTTTTATTGAGTTATATTACTCCATAGGGATAATAACGCAAACAACCTATGAACTTTGGCTCAATGCGCAATCTAATTTTTAATTTATTCAACGTGGTCCTTGAACTTTAGCCTAATATTCAATGTGGTCCTTGAACTTTTCATATATATTCAATGCAGTCTTTGAACTACATGAAAATATTCAATGGAGTCTATGAACTTGAATTAATGGAAGGATTACATTGAACATTCTCATATAGCTCATAGACTATATTGAACATGTACCAAAAGTTTAGAGACGATAATGAACATATTAAAAGTTCAGTATCCACATTGTATATTAGGCCAAACTTCAAGCATTGTTTGCATCATTTTCACTACTCCATATGTATATCTAATTGTCATCTATTTTGCTTCATGTAAATTAACCGGCAATTTCTTTGTCACTTCGGATCTTGATACCAAATTAATCAACAGGTCGGACTGACTGGACTACTAGAAATCAAAGCAGTGAACTACACTCATGCAAGTCAGATAAAAGAGGATGAATATGGCACAATGGTTGGAGAAAACACCATCGCTACGCACCACGACCACTTCTTGACCTACCATCTCGACCTCGACGTCGATGGTGGTCCAAACTCCTTCATCAAGACCAGTTTGATCACAAAAGCAGTGGCCAACGATAGCGTGCCGAGGAAGAGTTACTGGACCGTGTCAAGCAAGACGGCGAGAACTGAGTCAGAGGCGCAGCTGCACTTGGGATTGGAGCCATGTGATCTCGTTGTGGTCAACCCCAACAAGCAAACCAAAGTTGGGAACAATGTCGGGTACCGCCTTATCCCGGGGCCGATTGCCAGCCCCATTCTGTTCCATGATGATTACCCGCAGATCCGCGCCGCTTTCACCAACAACAACTTGTGGGTGACTCCGTACAACAAGAGCGAAAAATGGGCTGGAGGCCGATACGTCGATCAAAGCCGAGGGGATGATACTTTAGCTGTTTGGACCAAGAGGTAACTTTTGATTGATGTATATCTAAGTCCTTTGCTAATCACCTAATCACGGTAGGAGCAAGAGGTAACTTATCCTGTTTCGATATCTGGGAGTGATTAATTCAACATTTGATCAATTGTACATAACATTTGAGTCTCGTTTGTCCAATTAAATCTCCCAATTAAGGTATACAGTCAACGGCAAGCGCGATCCTTAAATTTTTCTTTGTACTGTCACAGCCGAAATCATGCAGTCACTGGTGTTTGATTATGCAGGAACAGGAAAATTGAGAATGAGGACATCGTGTTGTGGTACACGTTAGGCTTTCATCACGTTCCTTACCAAGAGGATTTCCCGATAATGCCGACACTGAGCAGTGGCTTCGAGCTCCGGCCAAGCAACTTCTTTGACAGAAACCCGGTGCTCAAAACAAAATCCCCAAAGCCTGTCATTCCGCGCTGCAAGCCCTAGAGATGATCTTTCCCGGAATTGGAGTGCTCTTATCAGAGGGTCTTTAAAGATTTTCAGATTCAATGTTTTAGCTCATCCTGGATCAAGAATGTCATTGTAGCATGTTTGCACATGTATGATCTATTTGAAAGTCTACTCTTCAGTTTTCCTTCTACGAAAAAATGTCTACAACATTAAGCAATCTCTTGGATTAGTTGGTTCAAGCAACGCGTAATAGCGCAGATGGTACCGACCGCTTATGCAATCCCTTCATTTATAACTATGAATTGCTATGATTCAATCCCCAAAAAAGGATCGAGTTTTTCTGATGTTTGGCTATCGATTGAGAGGCAATTCACAAGCTCGATCCAGCTTATTGAAGTTGAAGCAGGTGACCATGTCCAACGGCTCCACAATCCAATGTGATCTGTACAATGATCATAGTGTTTATCTCGGTTGCAAAAGTAAAAGACCGACAACATATCCAGATGTTCCATTCCTATCTAAAACGTGGTCATTGCTTCTCTCGAAATAATAATAATTTGAGAATATGGACAAGGGAGAAAAGGTAACCCTCTGTTCCTCAACATCACTCTTTCAATCTAACTTACGGCGGGTATGGAACAATTTGGCCACTTAACCACTTTAGGTGGTATTAACTCTGAGTACCGGGTTGCTCTCGAAGAAATTGGCCGGTCGGAGCTCAAACCCACTGCCCAATGTCGGCATCAGCGGAAAATCTTCCTGGTATGGCGCATGATGGAACCCCAAGATATACCACAACACTATGTCCTTGTTCTCTATTCCCCTATTTCTGCATTATCAAACCAGCTCAAAATGTCAAGTAACCAAACAATTGATAAATGTTCGCTTTTCTAAAAGTTCAAGGCATCATTAAGATAGAGAAACTAGGAAGTACCCTTGGGTCCATTTGGCTAATGTGTCATCGCCATGGCTCTGATCTGTGTACAATCCACCAGCCCACTTCTCGGACTTGTTATATGGCGTGACCCACACGTTATACTTGGTAAATGCTCCGCGAATCTGGGCATAATCATCGTCTGATAGGAGGGGCCCGGTTATTGATCCAGGGATTAAACGGTAACCAACCGTATTCCCCACATTAGTCTTCTTGCCCGGGTTCACCACCAACAGCTCAGCCTGCTCCAAGCCAAGCTTGATCTTCGCATCGGACTCCGTCTTAGCTGTTTCGCTAACGACACTCCAATAGCTTTTCCTGGGGGATCGATGATCTGTTACTGGGGTCTGTTTAAAGATGGACTTGACAAAAGAGTTGGAATCACCATCGATGTCGAGATCGAGGTGGAAGATGAGGAAATGGTCATGTCGCGTGCCCAAGGTGTTTTCTGCTAACAGTACACCGTATTCTTCATCCACTATCTGGTCATTGTGAGTGTACTTTGAACCCCTCACCTCTAGTAGACCGGTCAACCCTACCTGCAGTTCAAGCACTATGAAACTGCAGTGAAGCGAAGCAATATAACCACTTCTTTTGCGCCTTCATGCTAATTGTCAATTCAATTGATCAACGGCCAGTCACTTTGTGCAAAAAAAGTGTCAGCTTCAGGTTATATGAAAACTCATGCAGAAGAAGATCAAGGGACTGAAAGACGAAGAATTAATGACTTGGGAGACTTACTGTGGCTTTGATGGATCCGCTCTGCTTGAATTCCCAATCCACAATGTAATCGTAATTGCCGACCGTTGAAACCATCCTCACCACCAGGTTTACCTCTGGCCTTACCTCTCTTATCTGCCAGGCCAGTTCAATCAGATGTCAGGTTTACCAAAATGCTCTGAAAGCAGTCGTGCATTGGAGCATCGCAAGGCAAAATAGTACGTATCGACATCGAAAGTCATGATGTTCTTAAGCTCTGAAAAGGGGTCATGGAGTGGAGAACAAAACCATAGGCGTTTCACCATCTTATAGTGAAAGATCATTATGCAGACTCATTCCAGGAATGAACTAATCTAGCTATCATATTGCAAAGGCTACAAGAATCTTAATCATTTCTGTGAGCTCAAATTTAGGGCTCACTGCCTTAGACCAGAGTTGACATTCTTCACCAAGTTAACAGTCTCTCTTATGAGAACTAAGCCTATTAAGTACACGGTGCGTAATACATCTTGTGGTCGAATGCAGCAAGATTAGTCAGGTCTTCCGGAGCATCATATAAAGCATACTGGGACCATCAAGTCTAACCACAGCCTTCAGATAAAGCAAACCGTCAATCATAGCAGAAGTAGTGTAGTTGCACAGCTCCATTGGACCAGTTTGTCCTGTCTTGGCCAAGCAATGACCGATCACTTCATTGCCTATTCAAATTCTGTAAATGCCTAACCTAACTATCTTCAACTTAGCCGAGAAACCGAATCGAAATCGAATAGAAAATCACTCTCTGGGTCAATTGCTTCAAATAAAGCATCACTTCAAATTTTGGGGCTGAAAATACAAAAGAACTGCTGTTAAACCAGAAAAAAAAATGACTCACCACTTTGCCAGGAATGCCGAGCTCGGTGTGACGCCACATGATATCTCCAGCATACCGCTCGAACACGCAGAAAACATTGGACATCTTGATAGGTTTCCCGTCCTGTCCAGCAATGTACGCATCCATGAGCACAGCGTTTTCAGGGCAATCCCGTAACGGCTCAAGCTGCATGGCACAGAGCCCGAACCCATATTCGCCTGCATCGAAGAAGGTCCTGTAGTACCATTCCTCCGTGAGGTCCATGTATGGCACGAATAGCTCCGAAATGAATCCCCTGTACATCACCCGCCGGAATTTCTGCTTCTCTGCATCGTAAATCGACGCCAGCGAGATGATCAGACCCGCTCTCACATCGAAACTCAAGTGGAATTCCCAGTTAGCCCACCTGGTGCATTGAGATAAGTCACAAGACTGCACGATCTGAGCCAATGGATCATGAAAATAGCATATTGGAGATATGAACACCATTCTTAACAACTTGAACAGGTTAGAGTGACGCTTATGACTCTGTTGTCAACGAGTACTCTAAGGACACTGCTGATCACAAAACCCAATACCAAGATCGAAAGTTGCTATCATCAAGTTATTAACCTATGTCGAGAAAATCACTAATGCCCTGCAAAATTAAAGTCACGAATACTTTATACTGTATACATGAGAAAGACTTCATGCCACTCTATAATCACGTTTTGATGATCACGGAAAGAGAGAGAGAGAGAGCGATGACTTTGCCTTGGACCTGATCATATGCCCGTCCACCGTGAAACTCGGGCCCTCCGGCTGCACCACCCCGATGGGCTTCAGGGCCGGCCCGACCTGCTTCTGCGATCCGCTGTAGTCCGTCCCATTGGCCTTGGGCACTGGGACCGTCACTCTATCCACGAACCCCACGATCCTCATCTCGTCCAGATCAACGGTCACCGTCACTCCCTCCACCGGCCTCATATACAAATTCACCGTCCCGTCCAGATAGTAACACATCACCTTCACCGTCCGGCCGACGTTCCTCGCCTCCTGCCCGTACCAACCCACCGTGAAGCAACCGCACGTGACCTCCTCCGCCTTGAGCCCCCTCTTCCTCATCGACTCCAGGAACGGTGGATACCGCCGCGCGAGGCTGCTCGCGGCGGCCTGCTCCTCGAACGTGAGCATCGGGAAGCCGTGGCCGGCGTGCACTCGGGCCAAGTCGACCCGGCGGGCCGAGAGGTCGATGGTGAGCTCGTGGGTTCGCTTGTCGGCCCGCGCGATGACGAGGGCCCTGCGAGGGGGAGGAGGGGAGAGAGAGGGCGCGGAGAGCCATGAGAGGAGGAGGGGCTTGTCGGGCTCGTCAAGGCCGACGTAGTGGAAGGTGAGGTTGCGGCGGGGCGAGCCGGGGAATGAGTCTGAGGCTATGGCTCGGGCGAGCTCGAGCTCGGAGGGAGTGAGGGGGTCGAGCGGGTGAGCCTTGTGGTGGCGGTGGTGGGTTGACTTGATTGGGAGGCTGATGATGGATGAGAAGAAGAGGAGAGAGAGGAAGAGGAGGCCTTTGGAGGAGGGTGGAGTCATGATTTCAACTTTGTGAAGGGAACGAGAAAGTTTGTTTGCTTTTTTATAAAAAAGTGAACCAATAAGAATATGGTTCGATAATTGAAAAGTTGACACTATTCAAAAGATGAGTGATTTCACGATCTGTTTAGGTTTCACATGAAATTTAAAACTTATTCTATCGGAATCGGTCCTCATATTTGAGTTGAATGGTGAGCGCTCCAAATACAACTTATTATTAGCATAGAAAAGTTTAGAGAGAGAGAGACAATATGTGAGTAGACAATTAGTGTAACTGAGGATCTTTTCCTTTTTCGGGATAGTAATCAAAGTAAGCATAATGTCCCAGAATGTCACACACTAATGCATTCTTTAATCTTTTTTATATTATTATTATTACGTATGCAGAAGATAACATTTATTTAGCATTTATGACATGAAAAACATATTCTTTCATAATATAAGGGAAACATCATCTATTCATTTCATTTGACTTATTACATAACATCGGGTGGTATTACTATATACATCAGAAAACCAACTGGAATGAATCAAAAAATTACATACTCCCTAGCCACCACTAGATGAAGCCCCCTCAGCTATCGCTCGTTATCATCACCCGATCGTTCAGACCACACCAAAAAGCCTTTATCGTGGTATTCCAAAAGTTGTCTCCCTTGCTCCTACTACACCCACTCCCACTTACTGCTCCTCACCATTGCCACCGTCATCACTGCTACCACCATCATTGTAAGACATCGGCCCCTCTAAATGTCCATCTACCAACACGAAGACTGAAACAAAATGGTATGGTACTTCGCCCCTTGGGGAACCTAGGTCCACCCACAGAGTGGCCGTGTAACGCACAAAAACAACTGATGGAAAAGACAGGTCAGTGAACTTGTTCAAGTCGCCCTCTAGACGTATAGGCACCCCATAGCGGGAGATAGGTAATGCAAAGACTTGAGGCATAGCTAAGGATCTGAAAAAATGTATGAACGGGAGTGAGCAATAGCTCAACAAGAGATGAAAACAAGTTCATAAGACTATCTAGCTAACATGCTCTTGATTCCTAGGACACACCTACATGAATTGCATCTCAAACCATCAAACAAAACTAGCATTTCCTTTGAAAAATATATGAATGAAGCAATTCATGCATTACATATGGCACACTCATCATATTGCATTTCATGTACATATTATTGGATCCACCCCCATCTCACGGTACAATTGGTGGCAAGCCGGCCCGTGTAGATCACTTCCAGTATGCAAACCGGACTTCCATGGCATGGTGACCATAGGCATCTCACTCTCCGGGGCATCTTGATTTCTCAATAAATAAGGCATTCTCCTCCCGACAATAACAACCATCCATCGAGGATCATCCACAAGTTGAATCTCACAGGCATCCCACGCAGGAGCATCCCACTCTCCGGGTCATCTTGATTTCTCAATAAATCAAGGCATTGTCCTCTTGACAACAACAACCCTCCATTGGCAATCAAATAAACATTGCCCAAGCATAATCAGTATGTGACAACATGCAAATATGATCACTCATGAGTGCACAACAAGAAGTCACGCAAATATGATCACTCATGAGTGCACAACAAGAAGTCACGACCGTAGCATCACATTCCCCTATGCACAGTAACTTTCACAACACATTCCAGCTTCTACCATCTCAAATATAACCTCATTTCACCAATCAATTGACCTCCAATCACAATCTAACATATCTCATTTGAAAGTTCAGAGTGTGTACAATAATTCATCAGAAGATATTAAGTTCAAATTCCCAAGTTTTCATGTGAGAGATGGTGCATCCTTGAAATTGGGCAAATTTGGGCAGTTTTGCACAGTAGCGGAATTTCTTTTAAAATAAATATCAAATGGACTCCAAAAATTATAATTTTTGGATATGTTATAAAATAAATATGGATGAACATTTTTCATGAGAAATAAAAGTCCAAATATTTTTTTAAGCATCTTGTTTATTAGCTCAAAGTCAAACTAAAAACTGCTCACTGGAACAGAATCTATGTTCCACAAAACCAGTTCCTTACCATACCCAAAACATTTTCAAAAATCCTAAAATTTTTATATGCTGTAGAGGAAGAAGTCTGAAAGAACTTTTTTTTGGGAAGTTTGTTCAAAATTGGCCTAGAAAATTTTATAGAAAATCAAGAAAGTGTAGACCTCACCGAAATACCCATTCCGAGCAATTTTACACTGTCCGCAAATGAGGTGATTGTTCAACCCAAATCAAGTCCAAAAATTATGAAATTAAGGTATGTGAAACTTAAAGATGTTTGGAACAACTTTTAATGAGGAAGCATGTGGAACTTTGGACCATAAAATTCTCCACAAAAATAACAAAACGAAATTGTACTAAGGACTAGAATCTGGATTTTCGAGAACAAGAGTAAAAATTGGCTCCGATTGGGAAAACCATCAAACTTAACCTAACAAAGCTCATACTCAGCAACATGCAATATCCATTTCCACCTACAAACGGCAATCTTTACCCATTTAAGTCACATGCACCACAAGATCTTACCTTGGAACGCACATGCAAGGCCATTTAAGGCTTGAACTCCAACATGCAAGCTAGGTAGAAGCTTGTACACTCACACACACACAATCCTTACCTGGACAGCAACATGCACACCCATTTGACATCACAAAGCCCACAGGCAACGCTAAACAAATCACCCACAGCCACAAACAAGTAAAACCAAGGGCAATGAGAGATGAATAGGCTTAAGAACAAGCATCATCTCCTTGCCTTGGGTTGTCTAACACCGGTAACACCTTCCCTAGGGTGTTGATCACGCCCAAACACAAGGAAACCAGGCTGGAATGAAGGCGGTTTGGCGGTGAGGGCGGCTGTGGTACGGCGGTGAAGAAGGGAACCGGCGAGAGAGAGAGATGGTGAGCAAGTGAGCAAGTTTTAGAGAAAATGAGAGTTTGTGAGGGGGGAGAGGTCTGGCCGAAGGGGAGGGGAAAAGGGAGAGAAAATGGTTTAATTCCCCATCATTTGCCGCATTTGAGTGTTAAACACTCTTTCTGTCTCTTGCATGTAATCCCATTGGGTGAAATGGGTGGCATGCAATGATTAATTGGCTTAAATCAATGAAACAATTCAAACTTTGGGGGAATAGGTGGCCGGCCATGCAAGGGTAGTTCGGACATTATTTTTGTGTCCCAAGTGTCCAATTTAAATGCACCTAATGTCCACTTAGGGTCTTGCTTGGTGTCCAATAATTTGTACCTTAATTTATCCCTATACTTATGCCTGTGGCCATGTATTAGTCCCTTAAATTATCCAATGCACCCCAATGATTTTCTTGGATCATAATGTGTCAAATACCTAATTATTGATGTCCCGGAAGTATTTCATCAATTGTCTAACAAACTTTTGATCATTTCCAATAGCAATTTATATTATGCTGATACGAAATTTGGGATGTTACAGTAAGCATTTGGCAACTTCAACAATACATTTGGTAGTCTATCTATGGAGAATTTCAGTTGTTGGGGACATCAATCTTGCTTCAAAATTCCAGTTTCTTGGCACAAAAGCAGTCATGCGCAACCTAAGGCCCGTCAAAGCAAGCATTTGGCAACTTCAAAACAATATCTTCGGTAGTCTATCTATGCAGTTAATTTTCAGTCGTTTGGGACATCAATCTTCCTTCAACGTTTCACTTTTTTAAGATCATGCGCAACGTCAAGTCTACTAAAGCAATCATTTGGCAACTTCAAAACAATACCTTTGGTAGTCTATCTATGGAGAATTTCGGTCGGGGACATCAATCTTGCTTCAGAGTTTCACTTTCTTGGCAAAAAAAAGCAATCGCCCACAACGTTAGGTCTGCCACTTTAGTCCAATACCTTTGGTAGTCTATTTATGGAGAATTTAGGTCATTTGGGACATCAGTTTTACTTCAGAGTTTCACTTTATTGGCAAAAAAAACAATCGTGCACAACCTTAGGTCTGGTTCATAGCTTCTAGGCTCAGTTCTTACCTAAGAATCGAGAATCGAACTGCACGGTACTGGTTCCAATTTTTTTGGAATTGGTAACTGCGGGAACCTAAAATTGGACCGAACCTACACGTTGAATGTTAAGATTACACATTGAATTTATGGCGGTAGATCCACATAAAGAAATGTTTGTGATTAATCCAAAAGAAATGAAACAAAAGATACAGTAGATTTAGGACAGTTACTATATCTGATTTAACTAAATTGTATAATTTCTGTGTTCTCAGAATTTATATATTTTACAAAATAACTATCTAAGAAAACAAGATTACAACATTAATTACGATTAATTAGAGGCCCGACACGTCTCAGCTGTTGGCACACACACGCACTTCTTCAATAGCACTTGCACACACTCGCTCTACTCTGTTTTTGGTTTGAACGATTTACCTCGTAGAAGAGAGAGGGCGAGGAAAGAGAAGATGGGGATGGTGATGAGGAGGACACAATCCACTGGGGAGGAAGAAGAAAACTTAAGAATTGGAAATGCATAACCAGAAAAACATGAAAATTGAAAAAGATGAACTTAATCCCAATTCAATCAAAGGAATTTTTTTGTTATCCAATTGTAAATTTCGGACGAAATTGCCCCATTCTAGTAGTTGGAAAATGTGGCCGGCTGGCAAGGTCAGGTCCTTATTCAAGACTGATTTGATCACTTTCGGGCCTTATCTGAAACAAAGTTTATTTCGGTCACTTCAGCCCATTTTTTTTTTAAATTGTCCCTTTAGAGATGCATAAAGACTCATATATAAAGGCACATAACCACAAGAGAAATGGAGAATCATGGAAATACGGCGAAAGTCCTAATTATCGGCGACATAAACCTAATTATCGTATGGATACGGACAGGTACTTTGGACAGGGAGAGTGAAGGGACCAATGGAGTCATTTGTCCCTAGCGTTTTTCATTTCATTTTCCTATTTCATTTTTGTAGATAAAATGAAAGGATTTTTGGTGATGCTTATGTTGGGTCCGTGTCCTTGTCGATAATTGACGTGGCTACAGCGACATCCAAAGTTTGATGAAGTTTTCTTGTCGATTTATAAGGTGGGGAAGCGGCCATTTCTTATTCGTAACTCGTAGGTCCTCCGATGACTATAGTTTTGTTGATATGTATGATGATAAGTCAACTTTAACATTGAGATACTAACTAATCAAGTCGATAATGGGACGATCTAACCTACTTCGGTATCGATCATTCGAGAAATTCTACCCATGTTGAATGAGTAGCCTCGCGTTTGAAAATGTTGTGATATCATGTGGCGAGTCACCATATGATGAGTAGAATATTTCTCGTTTTGGGTTGTCACTCATATCTCATAAAAGGGCAATCGCCGTATAAGACTAGTGATTATAAATCAAAATATTGATAAATCACGCCATATATTTGTCTCGAATAACTTGATGAATAGAAATTAGAGAGTGCAATTTTGTCTGCTCTTTGCACATAACTCTATTTCCGAGAAAATTAACAAAAAAGCCATAAATCTATTATACGGCGGCGATCAACTCAGTTTTAAATCTTTCAATTGTTCTAATTTTGTCCTCAACCTTTTGACGATTTCCCAATAGGGCCGAGCTTAATTGAACATTTTAAGAGATTCACGACCTAGACAAAAAAGCAATTCCCTTCTTGAGTCTGTCCCGCCCAATTCAACATCGACATGTCCAAGCCCGATTAGTTCCACAAATGAAATAAGAAGTCCTGCGCGTGCTAATATCGACGGCTTTCGCAAAATTATATCTCTAAGTCGAACAATCAGGAAGGCACGAAAAATGAGCGCGTAAATGACAATATGGTCAATTTTGTGAGACCATTATTCATTGCGTTATCGGTAGATATAAATGTGATGATTTTTCAATTATGTGGGCTGGCCAAAGGCTTTAAGTTAGATGTTTGGCTCAGCTTAGCTTAGGCCTGACCGTCGAGCTTGTTATAATCCTTGTTTCTTGACCGGGTCTATTTTTTATTCAAGCCCGCCCAATCCCATTCGATCCACCAAGGAGCTTTTAGTCTATGAGCCCATTCAATAAAAATAATTTTAAAAAAAATTTGAGGATTCAAAACTTCAAAAATTAGTAGACGAATCCCGATATACGACATAAAAAGCTACTGATTTCTTAATGTCGGGCTCAAAATTTTCTTGCTTTTGGCAAATTGACGAAGTAGGGACACATGGAACCGTATATAATTTTCTCGTAACTTTTCTCACTTTTACATTTGAAGTGAAATCGTAAATAACTCGTTATATGCTTAATAATAGACAATTAATCTCCCCTTTCATTTGGCCTTAAAATCGGATCGTTTGAGCCACTAGGATCTTGCATCTCAAAAATCTCCAGTAATCTTAATATATCCGCTCAAATTTAGGTTGAGAGAAAATAATTCCGTAAGAATATCCTTGAATTAAATTTCGCTTTATGCTTGTCGAAAAAGACCACGTCGTGAAATCCCGAGCTCAAATTTGAATTTAGTTCTTGATGGTCACATGAAGGCTCGCTATTTACTTTCTTGAGTAAGCAAACTAAACTGCCGATTAAATAAACGAAATTTCGAAAAAGAGAGAAAAAAGAAACATGCAACAAAAAAAAAAGGAAATCGCGAGAAGCCTTCGAGGAGCGCCTCGTACTCGTCTCGGAAGCTCTAGAACCTGACGCCACCTTTCCGTATTCGCTCCTCCTCCTCCTTCAAATTCCAGCATTCTCTTTTTCCTTAGTTCGAGCAGCGCGGCAGTACAGCGCACAAGGCCAACCTGCAAGCTCTCGCGCGTTCCCCGCCCAGCAACTGGAAAGCGCTCTTCCCGTCTCGGGCAGGTAAGCTCGCTCATCCGTCTCCCGACCCGCCCTGTTTTTCGCGATACCCATGTGACCCATCTCCGGTTCCTCCCGGTCGGTGAATGGAATTCCTTGCGAAAATCTTGACTTGTTATGATCTTCTCGGCTTCCGGCACTGCTTCTGTCGTGGAATAGTTTTGAAGGGTATCGGTCTTGTGGTGTTTGTGATGAAATCGGGACGGCTTGAGCTGAACCGTGTGAAATTGGCCAGCTTTGATTGTTTGCGTGCTTTCAGTCTTGGTGATACGGTGTGTTGCTGGTCATTCTTCATGTGCCCTGAAGGTGTTTGTGACTATGCCTGTGCGTATGTCTTTTCGAGTGGTCCTGCAGTTCGGGGGATGATGTCGGGCTGTTGAGACGCGTGAGTGCGCCGGAGTGCTTATGCATTGATTTTAGATGTCGTCCGAGTGATTTTTCCCTCTTGGGGAAGAGTAAAACATGAAGTTTTCATTTGGTTTTGTCACTATTTGTTCTAAAGGCTGAAGCTTCTCTTTTTGTGGGTTTTCCCTTCTTTTTGTGCTTTCATGTAAAGACTGAAAGCTTTGGTTTTGCTTTGATATAACTGTCATTCCAGATGTTAGTTATAAAGGCCGAGCTCATTGAACTTTAACTAGGAACAATTGAACTCTTGTGCGTAGCTGCGTAATGATTACTCATGTGCTGAAATGCTGATTTTGTGACATGGAAAACCGAACGGCAACGGAAATGGCTGAAAGAAGTATGGTTGATTAACAACCGAGGATATCCAAAATTTGGCTTTTGACTCTGTTGTTTCATCTTTGCTTAATTTTACCTGGTGACTTGCTTTATGAAACAAGTGTAATTCTTTCTGCGCCTATTTTGCGACACTTTTTTCAGAACAATATGTTTGTCAGATGTTAACCAAGTTTCATTCAGCTAATATATAATTCTTACATGTGGATAAATACTCCTTCACAGTGAGTTATCTCCATTTGACCGATCAACAAGAGCATTCAAGGTTAAAACACGGTATTAATTGAATTGATTAATGTGATAAGAGTGCACCGGATTAAGTCATGTTTCTTTCGTGCCTTTATGTTGTGCTTTTGGTCTCTGGAGATGTAATTCTGCATTGGTAACTGTCCGTTGCCGATTCCTCCGTTGCTCTACTAATGGTAGAGTGCTCCACTACCATTCTTTCCTATGTGATATACAGGCATGGCAGAACCTGCATATACAGTGGCTTCCGACAGCGAAAACACTGGAGAAGAGAAGACTTCATCGGCTTTTCCTGAAATTGCAATTGGAGTTGACATTGGAACCTCGCAGTGCAGTGTTGCTGTTTGGAATGGGTCCCAGGTGGAGCTCCTTAAGAACACCAGAAATCAGAAGTTGATGAGGTCATACGTCATGTTCAAGGATGAAATTCCTTCAGGTGGAGTGAGCAGCCAACTCTCTCACGAGCACGAGATCCTGTCTGGTGCTGCTATCTTCAACATGAAACGCCTGATAGGGCGGGTTGATACTGACCCTGTTGTTCATGCGAGCAAAAGCCTTCCATTTCTGGTGCAAACTCTGGACATTGGTGTTCGCCCATTCATCGCTGCGTTGGTGAACAACGTCTGGACGTCTACAACCCCTGAGGAGGTTCTTGCCATATTTTTGGTTGAGTTGAGAGCAATGGCTGAACTTCAGCTGAAGAGGCCAATAAGAAATGTTGTCTTGACGATTCCAGTTTCATTCAGTCGATTCCAGCTGACCCGGATCGAGCGCGCGTGTGCCATGGCCGGTCTTCATGTTCTTAGGTTGATGCCGGAACCTACAGCTGTGGCCTTGTTATATGCACAGCAACAGCAACAGCAACAGACTGTGCAAGATAATATGGGCAGTGGAAGTGAGAAACTTGCGCTGATATTCAACATGGGTGCTGGCTATTGTGATTTGGCGGTGACTGCTACAGCAGGAGGGGTTTCACAGATAAAAGCCTTATCAGGAAGCACCATTGGAGGAGAGGACATACTTCAGAATACGATGCGCCATCTATTGCCAAATGCTGAAAATCTTTTCTCTAGTCACGGTGTCAATGAGATCAAATCGATGGGGATCCTGCGAATTGCAACCCAGGATGCAATCCACAGACTCTCCTCACAAACAAGTGTGCAAGTCGATGTTGATCTGGGGAATGGAATAAAAGTATGCAAGGTCATAGACAGGGCAGAATTTGAGGAGGTCAACAGGAACGTGTTTGTGAAATGCGAGAGCCTCGTAAAGCAGTGTTTACATGATGCAAAAGTCGAAGTAGAGGATCTGGCTGATGTAATACTCGTGGGTGGTTGTTCATATATTCCAAAAATACAGAATCTTGTCATGGGAATATGTAGGAAAGAAGAAATCTACAAGGGAATGAACTTGTTGGAAGCTGCAGTTGTCGGTGCGGCACTAGAAGGGGCAGTTGCTTCTGGGATAAGTGATCCTTTTGGCAGTTTGGATCTTTTAACGATTCAAGCTACGCCTCTTGGCATTGGGATACGAGTCAAGGGAGACCATTTCATATCCATAATTCCAAGAAACACGACTATGCCTGCGCGAAAGGAGCTGGCCTTCACAACTGTCCACGATAACCAAACCGAAGTGCTAATAATAGTTTACGAAGGTGAAGGGCAGAAAGTAGAAGAGAATCATCTGCTCGGCTATTTCAAAATCGTCGGGATAACTCCTGCTCCTAAGGGAGTTCCAGAGATAAATGTGTGCATGGACATCGATGCATCGAATGTCTTGAGAGTTCTGGCGGGAGTGGCACTGCCTGGGGCCCAGCATCCCGCTGTCCCACTCATGGAAGTGAGGATGCCGACGGTTGATGATGGCCATGGATGGTGCGCTGAAGCTCTGAACAGAAATTATGGGTCTACTTTGGACCTGGTGACCCTGCAGAAAAAGATCTGAAGATATGTATACTGTATTCATCTGTCTGTGCATCTTATGAAGTTTTCAAATAGCCAGTTATTGAGCAGAATATGTCATGAAATGAGTCGAGTTTGTGTTCTGTTGAGTTAGATAGATGGTACATCAATCAGTGAATGTAGCAATGTTGTAATAAATAAACATGCAGGGGAACTTTGTTAATGTACACCAACCTTCTCAAGAGGAACCCTGCTATTGGTTATAAAGTATCTATGTTTTCATGAATGTCCGACGTGAAGCTGCACAACTGTTTTCTCGGATCGTTATATGAATTGATGCTGAAAGAGAATTATTTGTCAAGCAAAACTTGTGATGAAAGATTCATGGAGACTTGAGCTGTTAGTTTATATGGTGGAAAGCATATACAAAGGGGAGTCATTTGCTCATGTTTACCAAAATGCAGCCCTTTTCCAATGACCATGATGACTAGCCAGTCTGATGGCCGAGACGCTGAGCCGAGCCCACTTGTATGGTGTGGGAGGCTATTGGAGCTTCAGGATTTTTCGGCCTATGATTATACTGCATTGTCATTTGTCGGTAAAAGAATTAGAGTCACGTTCTTGTATCTTGTCAAAACTCGCATCCGCTAGGTACAACATATGGTGAAGCTGAAGGATTAAGCAAACATAGAAAGTGTCGAGATGTTTAGCTTCTAAATGGGAAGCCATGGCGGCATTGAAAGATATATGAGTTGCAGCTGCAGAACGATTCTTTTTTTCTCTTTATAAATCCGCGCTTGCGAAGTCATCGCGAAATGTGTTATGGCGATGTGACTTAGAATTTAGTAATGCCATTCGAAAGTTGACCCTGTTCGAACCCGAACGCTTTTCATTTTCAGTGTCGGCAAACCGGAATTTGAACCGGATGAAGGAACTGAAGATGGAAGCTCATGCCAAATGTCCCGAAATAGCCCAATGGGCTTCAGTCATCTCTGGGTCATCTCTGTCTTGGATCTTCCTCTAATGCATCAAAGCAACGTTGTACTCAAGTGTTTGGTGGTCGTGAGCTGATGTCCATGTGTATGATACAGTACGCAAGACTAACACCAAATGTTAGTTAGCAAACAAGTCTGATTGCGCGCGAAATGTGAATCCCGTTACAAGTATCATGGAAGTTAGTATATAGTAACTCTTTCACTTTTTTTGGTAAAAATAAAGGGACGATATTCTTTTTAAAATTAAACGATAGGATTGAGAGGGTAAGAGGCAAGCGATTACCTCGGCGTCTCCCTTACTAACAACTAGTTGCCCATCTTTCAAGGTCCGTGTTGGGATTGCCCTAGATTGAAAGCGTCGTAAATGTCGGTTGCGTGCACGTTTAGTTGACTCTTGACAGACCCTATCATCATGTGGAAATGTCTTTTGGTTTATACAGATCATTCCACGTGAATTTTGTTTATGCATTCGAGTTTAGAAACACAAGAGGTGAAATAAAGACCATAGTCTTGCATTAACAACGTCCGCTGATAATAACATCAAAACCGCTTCAGTTTTTAGTTCTTAGCCTTGATAATCTTTTTGGAGAGCTCATCATCAAAGAGCAAATATCATTCGTCCGAACACTCAATAGGAGATACGTGTCAAAATCTGATGGCGTAAATTTCAAATGAGACTTGCGTAAATCCAACGGTCATGATCGAACTAGGTCTACGAATCTAGACATGGGCAAGAAGTTTCTCAATATTTTCAATATATCGTTGAAAACCCCATCTTTCCGCTCTTTTGATTCTTTTATTATTTCTGTTCTTTTTGGTGAAAGACCTCGATATGAATTTCGCAGTCTGCTGCCGTTCGTAACGAGAAACTCTGGTGAAAACTTTGTCCGCATCGCAACAGAAGAAAAAAGGGAGTGCATCACGAATGAGATAAGTCCCCCAGCTTTCCCTGACTGAACCAAGGACATGGAATAGGCCCATCACTTGATGTCACTTTCACAGAAAGCTTGCGACACAGAGGGAGAGACTGCGGTCGAGATATGGGCCAAATCTCACTCTCGTGCACTGAAAATCTCCAAAAGAAGACAGAGCGAAAGCGACGCACGATCTCCATTAGGACGAACCCACGTCGCTACAAGGAATGAAGCTCCAAGGCCACACGCAAAGAGACAGTTGTTTTTTGGGAAAAATTACACAAATAATCCTTGAATTTTGATATAGTGTATAATATGATCATTGAACTTTAATCTAATGTGCAATATGCTGAGCCTTGAATTTTAATCTAATGTATAATGTGGTCCCTGAACTTTAAATTTGTTCAATACCGTTTCTAAACTTATGGTACATATTCAATTTAGTCCTTAAACTATATGAAAATGTTCAATGTAATCCTTCTAGTAATTCAAGTTTAGGAACTACATTGAACATCTTCATATAGTTCAAGGATCACATTGAACTTGTACAAAAAATTCAAGGACGATATTGGATAGATTAAAAGTTCAGAAACCACATTGTACGTTGAATTAAAATTTATGGACTATATTAAATAAATTAAAAATTCATGGATCACATTACACATTGAATTAAAATTCATAAACTGTTTGTATCATTATCTCTTATTTTTCGCAATTTGAAATAGTCGCGGGGAGCGAGAGAGGGAGCAAGAGGGAGTGGGTCAGTCTCGCAGCTTTTGTCTCCATCGAAGCTCCATTCGAGCCCCAACAAGAGCTCAGGATTGGGGACTGGGAGATGCAAAGAGCAGACGCCAAACCAGTCGAGTCCAAACTAAGGGACGTCTCACAGGAGGGACTCTGGCTCCCGCAACGCTTTGATGCTTCCACGACACCCAGTAGCCGACAGAAGTCCCGTCGCATCAACTCCATGCAAAAAAAAATGATAGTTTAGTTCCGTGACCATGCATGGTGCTGTCATGTAATGCTGTCTTGTTTTGTGCAACCACGACGTACTGCTGACATAATTATTATAATTAACGTGTTTTGGGCTCGACCAATCCCGTTTGGCAAAATCAATGGGACTACTGATTACTTCGATTCAATCACATAAAAAGAAATGATTTGAGTTTGGACAATTTCCATGACCGCCCAGGCGGCGGTGCACGGGGAGGAGGGACGGCGGTGCATCTACACCTTGGTCCTTAGATGTGCATAGAAAAGAGGGAGCCTCTCTTGTCCCATATTGTCTAAGGGGGAGTCTCGGAGTGACTTATAAGATTCGAGGTTCTCTATTTGTACATGCATATTTTTTAGGTGAAGTCTATAGGAACAAAGCTATGAGGGCCCAGTGGGGTCCAAAGTAGATAATACGTGTACAGTGGTGGACTTGGAGCATTATTTGTGATATTAGATCTGATTCCCGACTGTGTGTGAAGCCATAGCAAGGGCGATGTGCCCATAAGGGGTGGAGAGTGTGACTTCCCAAGCGGCGATGCACAGGGAGGAGGGATGGCGGTACGTCCGCGCCTTGGTCCTCGGACAAGCGCAAAGAAAGGGGGAGCCTCTCTTATCCCACATCACCTAGAGGGAGTTTTGAACTGGCTTATAAGATTCGGAGTTCTCTATCTATACATACGCGTTTTCTGGGCAAAGCCCAAAGGAACAAGACCATGACGGTCCAGTGAGACCCAAAGCGGACAATATGTGTACGGTGGCAGAGTGGAGGCGTTACAATTTCGTTACCATAGGGATAAATACCATGACATCCTCCGTAGGAATCCTTAAATTTAGTGGAATTTCGATGGGAAAAAAAATGTAAGTAAACGCAAACACTTGTCTAATGCTTATGTCATGGAAATTTTGGCAAATGAAGGTATGATGCGTTGGTTACCAAAAACTACACTTGTTTCAAATTTGTAACTTTATTTGGTGGTGCAACCTGAATATTTTTCTATCCTGTAACCTTAACTCTAGGCTTCCACTCTCTTTCCCTTGTTCTCTGCTCGATTATTTTCTAATCTTATATTGAGTTAGCCAAGTAGTCATATAACCTATGTTGGCAAAACACATCCCAGATTGTAATAACACCATTTCGACGATGTCGGTAATGAAAAACGACGGGTGGATCACATTTGAGCATAGTCAAGCGAGCTAGAGCTCATTTGGTATATTTAGGGTTCAACTGTAGTAGTCGTGCGTAAGTACTCTAGTTGCGCTGTAAAGAATCGCAACCTGTATGCTTTTTACGTAAGTAAAGTCTCGGCACATCAAAACTGAGTGAGCCAACTTCCCAAAAGTTGACGTAAGATGTTGTAGCTGCGGATGTGCTTCAGCTACGAAGTGTTTGTCTATCATATTACCATCCATTTTCATAACTATATGTTGCTCAAAATCGGTACCAAACAACCTCTTAGAGCAACCAAAGCTAAACTCGAGACCCCATGCATATTCTACTAATCGCGTGGTATCGTCTTCCCACCACGTTCAGCTCCACCAATTTCGAAGCACAGTCCTCACGTTCCCCCTTCTCTGCGTCATTTTGACTTCAAGTTTGACATCTGTTTAAAGCAACAAGACACAAGGCGACACAAATTCCTACCACCTCCTCTGCCAAACGTTGAAACCAACCATCGTCAAAACAAACCCAACCCCAACTCCACCTAATACGCACGCACGCAACCTTACAACTAGCAAAGATTCAAATTTAACCCTCTTTCCTCTCCGCCCCCCCTTTATTATAAACGAAACTACCACATCAGCAAGTTGAAACTGAAAGTCGAAAAAGAAAGGAAGAGGAAAAGAAAAATACAAAAAGAAGCAACATGTCTATAGAAATTTAAAATATACATAATCGAGCAGACAATAGATTTTTCACTTTTCAACGCCTTGGACTTTGGTTCCCTTGGTTTCGCCACCACCTATGACTATGAGCATATGATTTCCGAGGCATATTGTTGTTCTTCGCCGTTCGGACCACGCTATCTTGTTCCCCACGCCCATCTCCGACCACCTCCAAGACCCCAAAAAACGGTGCACCGTTTTAATTGTGTGCACACGATTTCACATCCCGTTCAACACGTCGTCTCTCTCCCCTCGTTAAAGACGTCTCGTTCTTCCCGATCAAACGCACGAGGACACTCGAATCAATCAAAGAACAATCTTTAGTCAATTATTTTTACTAGCTTCACATTGATACTCAAATTGTCAAAAAACATATATACTCCCAATTCTTGAAATTTCGTTCGCTAGCCTCTCTTTTTGGCCCTTTTTGCCTTTCGGGCTCGGTTTTCGCCTCAGAACCGTTGCGATACCGACATGTGGCGGCGCTTGAGGTGGGGAGAGACGATCGAGATCAGACCGCCCAGCGGTGGCCTCATCTTCGACCGGTAGATCATCTCGTCGTACGGCCTGCGGTAGAACTTGAGGAAGGGCACGAAGGACTCGCGCGACTTCTCCGTCCGGCTGACGTGGCACTCCTTGCGTTGGAAGAACATGGCCGGGGACTGGAGGAACGAGGGGCGTGGGGTCCGGGGCTGTGCGACCTTGACCTGTTCGCACGTCCTCTGGGGCAGCGGGGTTGACGGGAAGAGCGACTTCCTTGGGCCGATGGTGCCGCCGCGTGGCGTCCTGGCGGCCGGTGATGCAAAGGAGAAGGACCGCGCGTTCAGCGGGGATATAAGGGCTGGGCCCAGCTGGGATGGGCTCGTGGGCCCGACCTTGGACGCCGACGAGTCGGTCAGCGAGAGGTACCATGGCTTGAGCGAGTCGAAGTGATGGGACACGGTGAAGGAGAACCGGGACGACGAGCACGGCCCGACCTGGGCTGCCGACTTGATCGACTCCGGGTCGAACCGGAGGGACGAGGCGCGTGGATAGGCCGAGAAGTCGTGGAAGTCCAGCGATTCCTCAAAGTCCAGGGATGACACCACCATCGTCGCAGCCGATAGCTCGACAAACGGGCGAACTCCCTGCAATAATTTGAAACCCAAGATCAAGTTCTCGCAGCCGGTCAACTTTACCTAGACGTTGGAAGCACTAAAGTAAGAAATCACCAAGGATGAGTCTGACTGCACGGGACCACCTTCATAGATTTTAATATCACAAATGCAATTGCTTTTCAAATCTGGGTCATTGTAAGGAAAAATTATTCATTTCTGACACTCGCCAGAGGTAATTATAATCAAATAATCAGCTTGTAAATTCAAAGTCGGGTCATGAGAATTTGAAATCGAATGCAGAACCAAAGTCTTACAGCTAACAAAGAAAAAGGTAAAAAATGTGAACAAGGGGGTTAGTTATTGATTCGACAACATAAAAAGTAAGTTGGTCGGTCAAACAGTGCAAGTTCAGGTAAGTTCAACAGCATCGTACTGTTTTTGTCACAGATGTCCAGCTACATTATTGAAAAAACAATTTCTCTTCTTTTTCCAGCCAAAGCAGGGACAGAAAAAATAATACGTACTACTGAAAAGACGTGCACAACACATGCAAAACAAATAAAAAATTGAAAAAATACACGAGATTTTTCAAATTTATATTTTCTCTTTTTTTGTGCTTTTTGTACCTTCCATAGATAAGAGAAGAGAGAAGGAGGGTCGATCACGAAGGCCCTGTAAAGTCGACCGGGGTAGTACTCCCCCACAATTTTCAGCGACGCCAGCAACATGTTCATGAAAGCCGATGCCGATCTGAAAAAGCCTGCAAAAATATACACAAACATTAATTTTTTTCCCTCTTTTTATTGTTCAAATTATCACACAATCAATACCCACATAAATAAATTAATTAATTAAATGAACCCGGAAATTACAAAAATGAAATCGATTCCACCCCACATTTCCCTAAGATCAAACGCTTACCTAAAAATAGATTTCCTCAGGGTATATTTATATATGAACATTCTGAGCATATCAGATGCGGGTCAGAGAAATGGCAGAGCAAGCAAAAAAAAGAAAAAAGAAAAAAGGGGACGAAAAATAAAGAAAAAGCAGAATCCCTTGCTGGTGGTGGTAGTACTCTCTGCGCAGAAGCGCAGTGAGTTTTAATGGAAGTCACACTCCTTGTGACAATGACTAATTCTAGGATGCTATCGTATGGGAGAACGCATTTCCCGATAGTGCCCCTCTCGAGCGCTTTACCCTTTCATGCCCGACCAGCGTCGAGGCCTGCTTTGCGATGTTGCAGAGCGTATTTTTTCAGTAATTATGGTTGGGGGTTGATGTTGCTGTTGCTGTTCGTTGGATCCGACATGGACGTTCATGCTCGCGTGCTCTTGTCTCGTGGACTTGTGGGGGTGCATACCTGCTTCTGCTGCTCGCTTTTATGGCGTGCGAAATAGAAGGGTGGTGTTCCTTTTTTTTGTTGCCATAAATGCTTTTGTTGGGAGGTGTTCGAGCATTTAGGCTAATGTGGGAGGCTAAGTGGGTGACAATGTGACGTTTTTGAAAGTGAAAGTGAGAGTGAAAGTGGAACTTAATTGCTCGCTTGGCTTTGTACCCAAAAGCAAAAAAACAGACAAAAGAAAGTGGAGTGAAGTCAAGTGAAGTGAAGTGAGCTTACTTGCATCGAATAGGAGGACGAATTGCTCCACATTCCTGGGCATGGTTCCCATGGCGACTTCTAGGGTAAACACCAGCAGTCGGGTGAATCTGGAAATTCGAAAACAAGAATGGGAAAAAAAGGTGAGTTTAAAAGTCCATGGAAATCACAGAAGATAGACCATTTATGGTTCTGTAAACAGTGAAAAAAAACTGATTTCCTACAAATGGTTGCTGACAGATTTTGAGATGTGACTTTGAATGTGCAAAAATTACTCATTGTCTGCTTTTGTTTCCCTAAGCAGCTCTGGACTTGTATGGTCATTCCATCTTTTGCGTACATCCTCGACAAAACACAAAGTTGAAAAGGACTGGGAGAGACTAAAGCTTCTTTGGTTACTCACAGTTTCTGAGAGTGGAACTTCTGGTAATCCTGCTTGATCCGAAAAATCTGCAAAAAATCAACGATGGGTTGTTTCGGTTACTTCTTCCACAACAGAAGCAAATATAAATGTACTTAAAATAATGTATTGCGTACACACATCATACATATACATACGGACAAAGGGAGCAATTATATATTCATTTGGTTGTATTGTTTTGTTTGTTTATTTTACCAGGACTGGTCGGGATTCTTCATCGTGGCCAGCCACATAAGCAGCGCCTTCCGCAAGTTCAGCTGAGAACTCATCAGCTATCAAGTGCTCTGCATATGAAACACCACCAAAAGCAAAAACAAAAAAGAGTACTATAAGTTGGGATCAAGACACTAATTCAAAACATAAGGGAAAAACCCATCAAGATTCTCTTCGCTCTTTTGTTGGTTTTTGAAGAGGGTGCCTTGTGACTTTAATGATTAAACTCGCTTTAACGCTCAATTCAAAGTTCCAAGAAAAGTAGAGAGGGACACCGGTTCAACCCCAACCAAAAACAAAAGGTAAAGAAGCCAAGCTAGGATGATGTGATGTGCAAAGAAAAGTCCACCTAACCTATTTTCTGAGATTAAAAAAAATGGAAACAGAACAAAAGAAGTAGAAGAAATTTTTGATAATGGAAAGTACCAATGCCTATGCTATCTCTCCAGGAGAGATAAGCTCTCAAGTGCTTCACCGCCTTCTTCACACTGTCACCTTTCGCCTTCAGGAACCTTTCCACGCAAGCGTTGTTGCAGAACTTCTCCTGTTGTTCAACAACCCAAATTAGAATTCACCCCAAAAACCCCAAACAAGACAGGCAGACGAAACATAATCACGAAACAGTGACGTTTCTGTAAGAGAGGGAGAGAGAGAGAGAGAGACCTGTTTGACAGTGAGTGGGGCTTGCTTCCGAAGCTGTTGAAGAACAGCTTCGACTCTCGCGTTGTCTCTGTGCTCTTTCTTGCCCATTATGACGAGACCTGCGGCTGTTGCTGCTGCGTTGCGCCTTGTTCTGTGTGAGTTTCCGAGTCTCTTAATCAAGAAAAAACACACCGAGAGAGATTGATATTCCAAACGTCTGCTTCACGCTACCATTTAAAACTTGCACTTGAGCTCAGGCCGAGAGAGAGAGAGAGAGAGATGTTGAGAGTTGCAAGAACTTTGAGAAAGAAAGAGGGAGAGAGAGAGGGGCTATATATAGCAAACGACGGCTCTTGACGCCGTTTTTGTGGCTTCGGCACCCCTCTCTCCCTCGCACTCGCACAATTTCAAAAGAGACCCAAGACGCACAACGCCAATATGAGCCCCAACACTCCCAAGGTCAATGCTTATGCTTTGTTTAATAATGTTTCGGGGAAGGAAAATGTTATCATACAAAGACGTTAACACCAAGAAAATAATAATTAAAAAAATCTAATTTGAACGAAAGAAATTGGTAATGTAAGTATACGTCGGCGAATTCAACCCACGGGCCACAACCACAGCCACCATTCTTTTTTGTGTTCCCATCATCATTTTCACTTTTATCCAAGACTGCCCTTTTTCCATCACTTCGCGAATTTGTTTTTCTTAATTCAAATTTACGAGACCATCATTTTAACGCTTGGTTTTGGCAAACTTTGATTTGAAGTCTTTTTAAAAGATGATCATCATCGTGCCGGCTTAGTTGGTGGGATAAATTGCTGTTCATAAATCACTTTGTACCTCTTAGGGGTGATTAATGGTTAATCTCCCGTGATTAATGTGAAATCTGCGGGTGCAGCTGTAGGTGTAACTTCTCAACATGTGCCACCATGTTAAAAGCGCTGAAACATGTTGACCCTAATCAAGTTAGTAAGTCGGACAAGGATCACTGTAGCTATGCCAAAGCTAACCAAGAGCATACCTAGACTATGATTAAGTATAATCTCTTGCTCTCCATGTAAATGTCAAATATTTATTGTCCTGTACGATATGATTATTTGGTAGCTACTCGTTTGGTCCCCAAAAGACGATCAATTCTATAGATTTTATTAGATTCACTCTCAGCGGGGAGGAAATTGAACAAATTGCTGAAAGTATCATATGATATGACATTTCAATATCTAGACATGTTCTCTAGAATGGTGGGGGTTCTATTTACTCAAAAATCGCTCCGTTCGGATCGTTGACTCAATAGTAAGAATTATTGCGCTTCGATTGACTACCAGTCCTTATCAAACATCACATTCCTTGTAATTCAAAATGACAAACAATTATGCACCAACAAAAGAACAAAAACCTGATGATTGAATTCTAAAACTGATGACATGAATTTAATACTGACAACACAAATTTTTGTGAAAGAAGAAGGCAAGAGTTATTGACAAGGAAATAAACAACTAGAAAGACTGGAAATAAATTGCTTGGAAATTACTAGAAATGAATTGCAAGGAAGTAAGAGAATTGATAGAAATGGATAATATATCTGGTAATTTTTCTCGCTTGACAATTTGACTGCAATAACTGTTCCTGCTATTTTTATCCTTGTAGTCAATTTGATATCAGCCAAACTAGGTGAGTCCATGTCAATACTTCTCAACTCGACTGATATCTATCCAGCTGACATTGACTTGACTATTAGTCGACGGGCAAAAATTGTTCCTGCCTTATCGACTTAATTCTATTGGCTTATCACTGTCAATGATATTAGTTGATCGCCATCTATATTATATATCAATTGTGCTAGTCAACATAATATTACTCCATCCTTGTTGACACCCAACATTTTCTATAATTAGTCACTACTTATAATCAATTATGACTTTGTTTAGTCAATGACTCTACTTTATTATTATGACTCGACTTAAGAGATTCCTCTTTGTCTCGATGGTCTCAGCACTTTCTCATCAATATTTGCCCCAGTTAATATCAATTCAAAGCCATAGTCGATTCTTATTTAAACATTGCTATCCTAATGACACCATTACTCCTCATTTAGAAAGTGAAAGTCATATTTTAAAATTTCATTAATTATGTTCAACCTGCTCTATGTCAGAGCCACTTGTACATGCCAAAAGACATGGATTTATACGATTCATGTGGCTAACAAATGTTCCACGAGTCTCCAGATTGCTGAGTGTTTGAAGCTATACTCCTTCATTTAATTAGGTCTTGGATATTACACATAATATAAAAATATTTTACATTGATGATACTACTAAGTTTCTCTTTTACTTCCTTATTTTTATTTTGGCTGATTTACTATTTCTTTTCAAATGTAAGATATCCACTCGGTGGGCTGGCAAATCCACCAAGTGGGATTCATAATTTCCTAAGGAAATAGAGCAATTTCCTTGTAAAATTATGTGGTGGAGACAACATCGTTACTCTCTAGTGAGTAACTGTCCGCCACACTCTCATTTTCTTTCTTATTAGCTCGAGATCTATAACTTCAAAGTGACTTTCTTAAGAGTACCAACGGGTTCATCAAAGATTTCCCTACCAATATAATAGTTCTAATAAAGATCACACATGCCATAGGCAAAATTATAAACTCCAACCTTGTTTATGCTGATAGCTAGGCTGTTCAGTTGATTAAGAATCAACGTGAACTTATGCCATATTTAATATGGTCATAGATTCGGATCCCCGTGAAGACATAATTGGTAATGGAGAGAGCTTGAGAATCTAATGCTCCGATAAAATAGTACAGTACTCCATCATTTGTGAAAAAAACAAAAAAAAAGGTCGAACGTTTATCTTTTAGTCCCTCTCAAGAACATACACAAAATAGTAAGAAAAATTTGCTTTTTGTTTTCGCTTTTGGATCTCTAGCTACTTAGAAATTTATTTTTGTCCATTGGAAACATTTGCAATTACTAGCTCTCAAGGCTGGTTGAACATGGAAGTGGACAATGGGCCATGAAAGGTCTACACAAGCGTGCAATTGCAGTTATTGAATCAAGCACACTTTAATTAATGGGTGTGTGCGCTATGATGGCGATGATGATGAACGTTGACCCCATGAAGACTGAGATATGATTGAAGAAGACCGGGGCGTGTGATCATCATGTGGTTGGGAGGTGTGTGCGGTGACGATGGGGTCCCTCAGGATTTGAACCCGTGACCCGGATATTTCGGGAGAATCGGTCCAAATTTAGGGTTTTTAACGTGTCCCATCCGCAGCAAATTGCTCAGGTACTCGGGAGGGATTGTCACAGTCCTTATCCTATTCCACTACAGTTTTGTTGTCGCAAATGCCCACCTCTTCCTGTGAGAACTCGATGGCTGCAAGATACGCTATCATCATATGAGAGGACGGTGGATAGTTTTTTATGGTTAGTCTAGGATCAGTCGGGGCGTAAAAATCAATAGAACTTGGTGTTCCAATTGAAAATTTGGGTGAAAATTTGGGTTTGGTTCCTTTTCTTGCGACCCTCAGCTTAGAGGAGGATAAGTATACGTTAGGAATGAAAACATTGGAATGTAAAATTAGGTTCTTATTACCTTTTTTTTTTTTTTTACACAGTTTAGTTAGTTAGAATCAATCAGAATGTAGATGAAAATTGGGACTGAAAAGTGCTCGATCCTATGGGGGAAGATAAGTATTCGTGAAAGGAATGAGGATAACTTAATAAACAAGTTAATTTTGCATGTGGAATGTTAACATTGGGTTTGATTTGGCCACTATAATATGGAGAAAATCTCATTTTTAAAGTTCATTCAACTAATTTTATTATATAGAGTAATTTGAAATGCTAAAAATTCAACTCATAATGTTGACACCAAAAGATGACAAGTACTTTAAGCCACATGATGCTGACTTAAATGAATATGGAGCTCGTTGTTAAGTACGATTTAATTATCGACAAATTATCAGCAGTGGAAACACTTGTCAATAACTATGATAAATAGTTGTGAACATGCGATAGCAATCCGTTGACGATTATCACGTAACAAATTTGGCTAAGAGTTGAAATACAGAGACTAAGGAAAGAAGACAAAGTGAAGATGCCAATGGAAGATAAAGATACAGATTAGTGGTTAAGTCCAGTGGCAACTGAAAAGTTGTAATCACTTGTGGATAAAGTCGATGTGCGATCACGGGTCTAAAGTTGAGACGAGGTTATGACCATCAATTTGATCATTAACTGATTGTAAACAGTTACACTTTGTAGTAGGCTATATTAAGCCGATTTGAATTGTTGTTGAGATCCATGATCATCAACAGAAACTTCTGTATTCTCTCAGTTTCAACTTATCAATTTATTAGTTTCCACAACTTGCATTTCCTTTCCCTTCAGAATTAGTTATTCTTGATCCTTAGTTACGCAATTTAATTCCTGTCCGAATCGCCACTGAATCAGAGTCAATAAAATCAAAGACCAACCTTTGGTCAAAGGTATTATACATGAAAAGATGAATTTCAATCCAGAAATCTCTTAATTTTTTCCAATCTCTTCTACCATATTTCAATCCCCTCATTCCTATTTAACTAACAGGGCCTACACTGTCCCTTCTGTCTGCCCCGCAACATCGTCATCTTCGCTGATCTTTGGGCGACACAACGGCAGACACGACATGAGCCCTCATTAATGTTGAGCTATTGAAGGTCTGCGATAGCAGCGGAGGAGGAGGAGGAGGAGGAGGATAATAGGGGTCGAGTTTTGATACGGTGTGTTTGAGTGCCCCGCAAATAAATATACGCTTAGAGCTCGTTTGTTTGAAAAAAAATTATGTTCGAAAAATTATTTTTCAACTTTTGACAAAAAATTAATCGATTTAAGATAAACATTTTCTACGAATTGAAATTGAAACATCATATTAAAGAAAAATATTTTTCATGAAAATCATTCTCAAGGAAAATAGATAATTCTCATTTGTTTGGTGGCTGAGGGACAATTATTTTCTCTAATCTAAACTTGTTGTTTTTAGTCTATGAAAATCCTTTTTCTATAAATTGATTTGTTTTCCGTCATCCAAGTACCGAAAAATAAATTTATGAAAAGAGTTTTCTTTCAAATAAACAAAACCTTAGAGGTTTTTTTTTTGGAATCACACCAATATAAAGTTGGGTGATTCCATGACCATCCCGACTGTGATTTTCGCCATTTTTATCCATCTTTTGTCACCAATTGAAGTGATTCACCCTCTTCCAAACAACATCCAATTATCTATCAAGCATCAATATGCCTTATTGCTTCACTTTTTCCTTATATTTCGATTAAAACCCAATTTGGAGATCTTTTACAACTCAGTACGAAGATAACGCATCCAGTAACGAATTGATTATTTGGAGATCTTTTCTGGTTTGTCTTTTATTCAATAGGTACGGCCTAAGTCATAGTGTAATTATGCTTGCAGTGTGGTGACTCTCGATAGGCCCAAACTCTTCAGAGACTTTGGCAACCAAAAGAAGTTAAAAAAAATTAGCCCTGACCATTCCCTCTACATAGCCCGTACCATCACACTTAGAAAGTTGACATAGTACTCATGCACAAGACTCACAGCATATGCTTTAATGTTTATATTTAACACATAATTTCCACCATAGTCAAAACCTTGATACTTGTCCCTCCCCAAACACCAAGAAAAGCAGCTCAATTCCGTTGTTGCTACGGCGGAGACTTTTCATTTCTTTTCTACACTTGGTGCTACACCATAAATTCACCAACATGCCTCCACGTGTCACGAAATTGACCAAAATCGCCCTACTTTTGTCAAGTTTTTTCCTAATTTTCTTCTTAATGAAGACGTAATATTCTATTCTTTCATGGTCCCTCGGTTAAAAAATTTGGAGCTTCTGCTCTCGGGGTTAAGCAAAGCCTCTGCATTGATTTCGAAAACCGAAGTCAAACAGGAAGAAAATCGTCCCAGGCACCGCCCAAATTCTTGGGTATTGACGAGCTGAAGAAAACAATAATTTATATTTGTTATTGGGAAAGTCGCATTTGCACTGCTCAATTCCATCTATCGAATTGCTTTCATAAAGTCTGTCGATGATAATTTTTCCAGTGATAGTTTATAGGATTATAATCAATCACATGAAATTAGAACGACTATATCATTACACTTTAGAAATTTAGATCACATCATGAACTAATTAAAGATGTGAATTGGCTTAGTTTGCTCTCTTAAGATCTTGAATAATCATTACACAATAAAAATGAGCTGATTTAGAATATCTTATTCCAAGAATATTATTTTGGTTGGGGTCTCTTGAGCACGTAACTCTTGCTTGACAGTGTAAATATGTCATGCTTGTGATGCGCGTGCGAAAAACATAACTTTAAAAATAAAAGTATGGGTTCGTCGCGTAACAGTGATAAGCGAGACTTAAGCTAAGCTAAGCTTGGGATTTCCAAGGCTAAGCGCTTTATCGTGATAATTAAAATACTAATTACGAAGTCGGTGTTTAGCCCAAACTGTTTCATTTGTCCCTATTCAAATGCGTCGTAGATTCTCTCTCATATGGTCTTTTAAAAAAAAAATTAATTAAGTAAGAGCATGGGCGTTTCACATTTGAGTTTTGCCAATTATTCTGTCTGGCTGGCTATATAGCCTAGTTGGGTCAAGAGCAAGATGATGACTTTGGGGATGATAATGCTGGAAATCTTGAAATCTAAAGTCCACATGGTCCCAAGTTGTCATATGAACTTTCCTCCCAAATCCCACCTAACCTTAACACCAATAATAGTGTCGTTTCAAATTTTGAAACTAACCCTCCCTCTCCCCCCCATGATATAAGTCTTTGCTAGTGATGTCCATTACAGTATAATTAGTGAGACAATCATTACCTTTTAAATTCAAAGAAAGGGGAAAAGAATGAAGAAAAAGATGTAAATCATTCATTTGGGGATGCACATACTCTCTATAAACAGTACTTTTCCTTAGTATAATTAAGGATTAAGTGAGATGAGAATAACAAGTGGACAAATGGATTGGCCAGGACCTGTTTGTTTGCTCTCGTGACTTCATCTGCATGGAAATTGAAGGAGGATCTTGTCTAAAATAAGGTGGCCAAACGAGAAGAAAAAAGAAATAAAACAAATCACTGTTCCTTTTTCATTTTAACAGTTCTGTTTTTTACTTGATAGTGTACGAATAATCTTCACTGTGCTTTCGTCTTTAGATGGCTGGACTACATGCAGCAACATAATCATGAATGGATTTTGACATATTAAACTAGCCATCTTGAAAAAAAGGGGAAAGAAAATTAGTGATTCTCAAATGATGCTTACTCGAGAATGTCAAGATTCCTCCACATATTCGAAGTTTTGAAGTAATTGGATCGATCGTTACTCAATGCAACCCTTTATCACTAATCTAGGATATAGGTTTAAGCCCAATAGAATACTAGGAAATAGGACAAGATCAGTAGGAATCATTTTACGAAAAGATTGAGGAGATAATCATATTTTCTTGATACTTTTGGATAGCTCACGCTTTTTTCACCCTCAAATGGCTATGATACTCCCTAACTTATTGAGTTGAAGAAAATAATCTCAATAGAATTAATCAATCAAAATAACATATGGAGAGGGTGAAAGTTGCTATTTATTGAAAATGTAAATACCATGCATTGTCATAAAATACAAGATCGTATATACTAATCATAACAACAATATATTATTCCACCACTTCATGTTATTTTCCACAACTTTATGTTATTTCCCATTCGTTTTAGACGGATTTCGTATATTCTATTCTTCTTACTTATGTGCTCGAGCTGATTTCTATGAAGAATTTTCTGTAATGGATTTGGCTCTTGTTAATGACCTTTGTTAATTAACATTATTAAAAATAAATTATTATCGTAAAGAGCATAACTTTGACCAAAAAGTTCCCTTAAGAAAAACTTGAACTAAAGACTTGTATACTACAACAAGTTATTCCAGATTGAACCTTGTAAAAACATTCTAATTAGATGTACTTTACTAATAATCCTTTAAATTAGAATTTCAATCATTAAATTTATTGAATTTCTCAAATTATAGACCATTCTCGTAAAAAAAAAAATAACAAACACGTAGATTTCTCTGATTTGAATATAAAAGAAGAAGAAACAATAGTTTGATAAAAAATCGTGAGATCGATTAATCTATATTAAATGTATATTTTTCTTCTTTCATAAATTTTACCATTAATGAGGTCTTTTTTTTTTGGTCGAATTAATGAGGTCTTTGTTAGGGCTATTTTGTACCATTGAATTTTTAGGGCGTCTCTAAAGCTATTTGAGGTGTTGAACTAGCAAAAGTCTTTTGGATATCATAAAATATTTTGACTTTCAACATTTGATTAGCCAATAAAAATAAGTTGATATTTGTATTGGTCGCCCTTAGCCCTACAACATAAAACTATGCAATAGTCTCTTATGTCTATATCTATACTTCCATGGCATTTTTGTGCTTATAACCACTAGACACCCGACCTAGTGGGTTGACAGTAAGAATGGAAATGCGAGATCAGGGTTGAATCTTAACAACGTCTAAATAAAAGAAAGAAAAAAAGAAAGAAAGAAACATCTTGTGATTGTCAAGTGCATGAGTCTTAAATTCAACCTTCTTGATCAAGAAGAGAGAGAGAGAGAGAGAGAGTAGCGATTGTTGAAACAGAGAAAAGAGGTAGAGAGCATAGATTCGAAAAGGAGAAGAGGTAGTCCAGATTCAATGGTCAAATTTTGTCGAGATTGACTGAAGTTATAGTATGTTGTTTGTGAGATTAAGATCTGTAAGT
The DNA here is from genome assembly GCA_024500025.1 of Syzygium aromaticum. Lineage (NCBI taxonomy): Eukaryota > Viridiplantae > Streptophyta > Magnoliopsida > Myrtales > Myrtaceae > Syzygium > Syzygium aromaticum. The sequence continues at coordinate 29,178,266 of CM044892.1, read as the reverse complement.
TGATCGGTTTTGTTCACTGCAATCCTTCTCCAAATCGTCTCTTAACTTGTCCAGCAGTGATCCGAGTTTTTCTTACTTTTTTGCGTTAACCCACTTTTGGGTGATGATATATTGTTGTTTTGAAAGGATCCGTGATTTTTCCCGCATTGGGTTTTTCATGTAAAATCTATAGTTGCTATTTTTCTTTCAAGTTCATTTTTACTGGTTTGGGGTTGATATTGCAGGAATATTATGACCGGTTGCTCTTTGTGCTAATTTGAAATTAGTTGGTTGAATTTTGGGCAAGATATTGATCTGACTGATTTAAATAGTAAATTGTTGCCCTTTTCTCCCCCCAACATTTTTTCATGCTTAAAAATATTAAACGAATAAAATTGGTAAATACTATCCCATATGGCCAGAGAGGAAAACAGTCACCGACTGATGATGTAGGGACAAGGCACTTCTGAAACTTTTAAGTGGTAAAAATCTCTTCACATGCAATCATTGACTGTGGAGAGTGTCCCCTGCTGTCCTTTTCATTACTCTTCCGCCCCGTCAAAAAAGTCCAAAATGATAGCCGCTGACCTCGGTCGCGAGTGAGGGTTGGCGTACAAAAAGCAAAGAAAAAGTTAATTAAGAGTTTTGTATCATTTTTTTTTCTCTTAATCATCGTATAAAGCAAAGTGGAAATGTAATTAGACGCGAATAACGCTATCTGAGGAGCATCGCCTGAAACAAGTGTGGATACTCTCTACGCTTGGATGGAGTTTCTGTAACAAATTATAGCTTGACTCTTGCTGATTTATGATGTTAGTAGGTTTTGCCATAAAGTGACCTTAAATCGTTTAATCGTCAGAATTATCTTGCGTACTGTAATCGTGACTTCAATATCAAAGGGCGGGAGAAATGAAGAACCCGGAAATTTAGAAATTCTTTGGGAAGCGAGAGAAATTATATCTGGTCCTTTGAAACAAGAATTATATTGAGTAAATGAAATTTGTTGCTCGACGTAGCTAGATATGTCCGGTGGCCTAACCTAGTGTTTGACCGTAATGTCTTGTCTCTTAAATGTACCGTTGGCAGAACAATCTCGTACACATATAAATTAGATATATATTCAATTTGAAAAAGTGGTCGGTTGTTAATGATGGTGCGTGCTAAAAATTGTATTATATGTTAGTACTTTGCATTTTTCCCACTACATTATTACATGTGACTATTGTTGGTTTGTTGGAGGATTTAAGATTATGGTTTAACAAAACGTAAAGAGAGAACTGAGGTAATATACACATGATCTAATCGATAATATGACGAAAGATGATAGATAACAAAAATATGAATATATAGGCTCGTGATTTCTTATAGGCTCGTGACACGAATTAGAAGGGAATTTGAGGATGTAAGGAATTGAATAAGAGTTCTCTTAACTCTAATTTCATGTACAACTACTTTACTGTCGTCAAATTATTACGAACTATTGAGCTTTCATTTGCTTAACACGGTATGGAGCAAAGGTTTTCGATTGATTTCTTATATTACATTTCGTGTGTTAGTTTTTAGTCATTGCTCTTGATCTTTACATGTTCTACGCCTTCATAATCTTGTCTTGTTGTTCCTCACATCTAGCATATGCAGTGTGGCAAGGGCCTATGGGGATTCTTGAGGCCTTTTTTGCAACCACTCTTTGGATTAGGTTTTGTTGAGATTATCCACAAAACTCGACTCAAAACTGCGCGGAAATCCGGCTCAGTTTGTGCAACCTTTGATGTGGCATTTTTTAGGAAAGCCCAAGGGGACTAAATTTCATAAAACAGCATGTAAAAATACAATTTCCTGTTTGGATTTCTAGTTAAGTAGGATAAAAGGGATTTTCTATTTTGGAAATAAATAAATATAACTAAATATTCAGATTTTTGTGGTAGCTTTTTTCATCAATAAAATCAAATATTTGAAATCATGAAAATCTTGTGGTAATGTGAGAAATTGGGTATTGTTGCAGTTTGCAATAAATTTAAAGTGTTTGAGTGACTCAAGTATGTTTGTAATCTCCATTATATTACTTGATTTATAATGGAATCTCGTGTAACTCTGTCCATGGAGGAGGTTACACTACTTGAATCGTGTAAAATGATGTCCGATTTATTTCTTTATTCTATTTAACATTGTCTTTGACCATTTTTTCCGTAATAGTAGGTATCATATTTGAGTTAGGCCAAGTCAAAGAAGATAAATGGCGGTAGAAGAAGGAAAAGTGAAAAACGACATTTTTGGTGGGAAGGTTTTCGATTTTTGGAAGATGCATATTGAGAATTAGTAGTTATGGTGCCCTGAATAATTCACTTGTTTTCGATGGAGATTTTATATATTTAGCGAGTCTTCAATACTTCTAGATAGAAAAGATTGTGGTAGTGTTTATATGGAATTGGAAGATGTTCAACTTAAGGTAGAGTTGCAATAGCAAATCCCGACATGATGGATGTTTGCATGGCATTAGCACAGAGGGTGCTTATAGTGAGGTGGACTATGTAAAGCCAATAATTATTATAGCTGTCGAGTTTGACAAGGTCCGATTTCAATCAAGGATGTCATGTCCGAGGAAGAGCTAAAGGTGCATGTGGAATTGGTTTTACGGAGTCGGCATTCAGGATTATGGCAAAATTCAACCACGCTCGGATTTGGAAGATGAAGGTGGTGGTTGAGGAGGAGCCCTTGAGGGGTTGGGGAAGAGTAGCTTTCAAGTTTATATTCCAGCGAAGTGGTTGTACTTTGGCTCAAACATTGACTTAAGGTGGAGATTTGTTGAAATTAGCTCTTCATTTTGTGCCATGAACGAAACCTGGTCCTAAAGTACATGGAAATCAGGCTTGATTTGTGCGACTATCGAATGTGGCGTTCCTTTAGGAAATCTAACGCCAAGGTCAACGGTGAAGTTTGTTTAATGTGTTTCAGGGAAGAAAAATGTGCCATACAAAGACGTTAATGCCAAAAAACCAATAATTAAAAAACTAATTTGAACGATAAAAAAAATGGTAATATAAATACGTCGGCTTATTCAACCATACAGCCACCATTCTTTTGTGTTCCCATCATTATTTCTCCTTTAATCCGAAGCCCCTCTTTTGCGTTACTCAGAATAATTTCTTTTTTCCAAATTTATGCGACCATTTTAAGTGCCGGCTTAGTTGGTGGAATTAATTACTGTTCATTAATCACTTTGTATATCTTATGGGTAATTAATGGTTAATCTCGCGTTATTAATGTGAAATCTGTGGGTGAGCTGTAGGTGTAATTTCTCAACATGTGGGTCCATGTTAAAAGCACAGAAATATGTTGACCCTGATCAAGTTACTATGTAGACAAAGATAACTTTCGCAATGCCAAAGCCGACCTATAGCACAACTAGACCGTGATATAGTATAATCCGTTGCTATGTATATAAATTTTAAATATTTATTGTCTCGTACGATATGATTGTTTGCTAGCTACTTGTTTAGTTCCGAAAGAGGATAAATTCTATAGAATTTTGTTAGATTCTCTATTAGTGGGGAGAAAGTTTGACATATTGCTTAAAGCATCATATGGCAGGACATTTCAATCTCAAGACACGTTCTCTTGAATGACGGGGTTCTATTTGCTAAAAAATTGCTCCTTACAAATCATCAATTGACTCGACAATAAGAATTATTGTGGTTAAACTAATTAACGATCCCGTCAAACATTGCACTTGTTGTACTTCGAATCGACATACAATTTTGCACCAAAATAGGAACAATAACTTGATGATTAGGTTCTAAAACTGATGAGATGAATCCACTAATGACAACACAAGTCTTTCCCAAAGAATAAGGGCGAGTGTTTGATCGACAAAAGGAAAGAAACAACAAAAACGACTGGAAATAAATTGCTCGGAAATGAAAAATAAATTGCAAGGAAGTAAGTGCATTGACAGAAGTGAATCTTGTTTGTCGGTTAGTTGTGCGAGTCAAATTCTTTTCAGATGCGCTCCTTTTATAGTACATGGGTGGCCAGCCCGACCTAATTGAAATTGAATTTCAGCTCCGTATCTGATGGTATAATTGATCCCGCCTAAGGAGCTCGACTGCAATAGCTGATTGACTCGACTGTAATAAATGCAATAATTGTTCCTGTTGTAAGAGTTTGACTGCAATAACTGTTCTTACTATTTTTTACCTTGCCATTGATTTGATTTCGTTCAACTTAGTGAATCGATGTCAATGCTTCTCTACTCGATTGACATCAATTTGGTTATTAGTCGATGAAAGAAAACTGTTCCCGCCTTGTGGACTTAATTTTATTGGCTTCCCCCATCATCGTCTATGTTTCATATCACGTGCGCTGATGAACATACTACTCACTTATTCCTTGTTGACAACCAACATATCGTTTTAATCAGTCAATACTGATGAATAGCATTGACTTTGTTTAGTCGATGACTCTGCATTATTGCTACAGCCTGACTTAAGACATTCATCTTTGTCTTAATGATTCTATTTGTTGAGAAAAATTCCTAATGAGTTTTGAGGAATGACAAAATTATCTGTTACCGACTAGAATTACACTTAAGTTATTTGATGCAGGTAAATGCTGAGTCATCAGACTTAGTCGATGAATGAACTTTGTCATCAGATTCAAAATTACTCGTCAGATTTAATGAGTGTTATTTTTGGCAAATGTATGCAGGATAATCAAATTGATATTTCATGATATTCAAATTGGCAATCACAAGATCGTTCCTTAAATATAAAGAACTACACTTATGAAAACCTTGATTTGATTTCATGGACGATCAAATCACTTGGAGATAATAATTCTTCTTCTAACAGTTATGCATCTTCTTTTGGGAAGTTTCTCCAATGTTTTAATTTGGAGATCAGTCCTCTGAAGATTTTTCAATGAATAGATTGAAAGTAGAAGAGTATAAAAGGAGCGCAAACGTCGTACAAGATATAGAACCGGAATCGAGAATTCTAAAATCTGAATAGAGCTTCTATCTTACATACTTGTGATTACTGTTTTCCACATTGTGATTTTAGAAAGAAAATTACTTGCGCGAGAAGTGTATGTGATGGTGTAGTCTATCATCTAAAAAACACTGGTCTTGTAATCTTCTAATGATTCAATAGTGAAATATAGCCAACAGGCTGGCAGCGTGGAGAGTGGACGGTTCGATAAAGTCGAACTACTATAAAAATCTGTGTGCAGTATTCTCTATTCCCAAAATTTTATTTATTATTGCTAACATTATACTGCATACATATCTGTCAAACAAGTTCGTCTGAACATCATCTTAGTCATCAGACGCAATCATCTGACGATAAATTTTATATAAGTTTGTAATACTTATCCGTCTGATATTGATCATACGAGTTATTGATATCGACTATATTCATTCCGCACGTTTAAATCATAAAATTTTATAAAATCATCGATTCACCTATCTTTAGATGATAGCACTAGCCGTAGCACTATTACTTTCTCATTGACAAGTTTTTGAGTTTAATATCGTATTAACATACATAACAACATAAATTCTTTCACTTAAACATTGTAATACAAATTAGTCTCTCCTCCCCTTACTTAGTGTATCCGAAGCACTAGAGAGTTTTCAATTTAGAAACTAGAAGTCAATTGTTTAAATTTCGCTAATTACATAAAAATCGCTTTGTGCCAGAGATATTTGTACATGCCAAAAAGACTGGATTTAAACGGTTCACGAGGTGTTCGTATAGCCGGATGTTTGAAGCCCTACTTCTAGGTTCTGGAAAAGAAATCCCACTCGTTGGCCTAGCAAACCCACCGAGTGAGATTCACGATTCTCCTTGGGAACAGGACAAACATGTCACCCAGTTTCCTTGGAAATTTGCTATTACTAGCCCTCAGGGCTAGTTGAATATGGAAGTGGGACAATGGGACCATGACAGATTGAAAGGTCTACAGAAGCATGCGATTGCAGTTATTGAATCACGCGCACTTTAATTAATGGATGTGTGCACTATGATGGCGATGGTCAGGAAAGTTGACCTGTGAAGACTTAGACATGATTGGAGAAGATTCAGACGTGTGATCAAAATGTGGTTGGGAGGTTTGTGCGGTGATGATGGGGTCCTCAGGATTTGAACCACGTGAACCGGATATTCCGGGAGGATCGGGCCAAATTTGTGGTTTTTAACGCGCCCCATCTGCAGCAAATTTCTCAGGTTCTCGGGGGAATTGTTACAGTCCTTATCCTATTCCTCTACAGTGTTGTTTTTCCTTCTCGAAATCGCTTTTGCGTTTCTTTTATCCTGAAAGTTTGAGATTGTTATTGCGAATTCCCACCTCTTCCTTTGCATGGTACTTGCATGAACCCAATGGTTTCAAGACACACTATCATGTGAGGGGATGGTGAATAGTTTTTGATAACTAGTCTAGATCAGCCGGGGCATTAAATTCGATGCTGTGATGCTGTTGCGATTTCGTACTTCTGCAATTTTTAACTTTCTTTCTACCTTCTTTTTTCATTCGGGTAAAAGTTTGGGTGTGGTCCTTTTTATACGATCATCGATTTAGAGTAGGACAAGTAGACATTAGGAATGAAAACAGTGGAATGTAACAGTAGGTTCTCATTCCCTGTTTTTCAGAATGTAAAAGTGCTCAATCCCGTGAAAGGAATAAGATTGAGTGAATAAAAAAGGGCAAAAGGACATGCGGAATGTTAACAGAGGCCTCGATTTGGTAATCCTAATTAGTTAAGTTTATTTAGAGTAATTTGAATTACAAACACTAAAATCATAAAAAGGATGAATTCCAATCCCGAAAGCTGTGATATATTAGCAAAAGAGGAGGCCGGTGATTGAACAGAGTGGGATGATTAGGGTCGAGTTTTGATTTGGTGTGTTCAATTGCACTGCAGATTTGCAAATGAAATAGTTGCAGAGTTTTTCGAAATAAGACCAATATAAAGTTAGATGATTCCATGACCATCCTGACTTTTGTTTCGCAATTTTTTCTATCTTTTGTCACCAATTGAAGAGATTCACCCACGAACCAAAAAATAAATAAATGATTCACCCTCTTCCAAACAACATCCAACTATCTATCAAGCATAAAAAAGCCTTATTGCTTCACATTTTCTTATATTTCGATTAAGACCCAATTTGGTATAGCCCAAGTCAAGGTGTAATTATGATGCAGTGTGGTCATTCTCGGTAACCCCAAACTGTTTAGATACTTTGACAACCAAAATAAAAAAAACACAACATTAGCCGTGACCATTCTCTCTACACAGCCCGTACTATCACACTTATAAAGTTACAAAGAAGCTAAACATAGTACAAAAGCACAAGACTCACGGCATGCTTTAATGTTTATATTAACACATAATCTCCACCATAGTCAACACGCTAATAATCGTCCCACTCCAAACACAAAGAAAAGCAGCTCAATCCCGTTGTTGTCACGGCGGGGACTTTTCACTCCTTTTTCACACTTGGTATCACACCATAAATTCACCGACATTCTTCACGTGGCATGAAATCGACCAAAATAGCCCTCCCTCTATCAAGTTTCTTCTTATTTTCCTCTTTGTGGTGACGTGATATTTCATCTTTTCACGGTTTCTAGATTGAAAAATGGAGCTTCTGTTCTCGGGGTTAACTAAATCCTCTAGATTAATTTCGAAAACCGAAGTCAAACAGGAAAGCTTTTCCATGAATCTCATCGTATGCACAGCCCAAATCATGAAGTAATTCAGGCTATCTTAGTTCAATGGTGTCGTTTCGTTCGGGGTCTCTTTTGAGTCTTTCTCTTAACTCTTGCTCGACGGCCCTACTGGAAAGCTAAGAAAAAACTCTCGTTCGGCAGTGTAAATACATCATGCTCTTGATTCGCGCGTGGAAAACATAGCTAATGAATATAAAAGCGAGGATTCATCGCATAACGGTGATGGACGCAACTTAAACCTAAGCTAAGTTTGGGATTTCCAAGGTTAAGAGCTTTTCGTTTGTCCCCATTCAATTGCGTCGTAGATTCTCTTTCCTCAGCCTAAGTTTTCGGTGTTTCTTTTCTTTATTTTACTCACTCCTTGTCACAAGGACTTTTTTCCTTTTTTAAAATTAAAAGTAAATGCATGGGCATTTCACATTTGAGTTGTGCCAATTACTTGTCAGGCTGGCTATAGCCTGGTCGGGTCAACAGGGAAATGATAACTATACGGGATTATAATGCTAGATATCGTGAAATCTAAAGTCCACATGGTCCCAAGTTGTCCTATGAAGTTTCCTCCTAAATCCCACCTGCCCTTAAAAACCCATAATAGTGTCATTTCAAATTTTGAAACATAACCCTCCCTCTCCCATGATATAAGTCTCTGCTAGTGCGGTCCATTACAGTACAATTGGTGAGTCACATAAATCATTAGATTCAAAAAAAAGGAAAAGAAATAAAAAAGATATAGATCGTTCATTTGGGATCTCTTCAAACAGTACTTTTCCTTAAAATAATTAATGGTGAAGTGAGATGAGAATAACAAATTGACAAATGGGTTGGGTAGGACCTGTTTGTTCGTTCTGGTGACTTCATCTGCATGGGAATTGGAGGAGGATCTTGTCTAAATTAAGGTGGCCAAACGAGAAGAAGTGAGAAATAAAACAAGCGTCTGTTCCTTTTTTCTCTTGACAGTCGTTTTGTTTTACTTAATAGTGTACGAATAATCTTCGCTGTGCTTTCGTTTTCGAATGGCTAGCTGGACTCCATGCAGCAACATGATGAACCTTCCTTTCACCGAGACCTCTCAAATCCTTAATATGGTTTCAGATACAATAATCATCAAAGAATTTTTCGCATTGTTAATCAAATGAAAGAACCTCAAAGAATACTTAGTCAAGAATATCAAAATTATGCCACATAGTTAAAGTTCTAGGCTGATTGGATCAATCACTACTCAATACAACGAAAATCTAGCCATTGCTCAAAGGGGGATGACTCAATATTAGTAAGAGTCCTTTTACAGAGAGATTGAGGAGATAATCATAATTTTAAATACCATACCATTTGACTTTCAACATTTGATTAGCCAACAAATATGCGCTAATCATTTGGCGACTCTTTTCCTTTTTTACCCCCATGTTGCGACGCAGGAGGGGCATGGGGACATCAAAATAGGAATCCTATCAATTTGTTCCGATCTAGAATGATAAGCTCATGAGTTCGTAGCTAGACAACACAAAAGCATGCAATGTTCTTTAAACAACTCGAGTCTGTATCTATATTTATTGCATTTTGGTGTTTATAACCACTAGACATCCGACCTAGTGGACTGACAAAGAAGGTGGGATGCAATACCAAGTTTGAATCCCGACAACATGCAAAAAAAAGAAAAACATGTTTGTGATTGCAGTATGCATGAGTCCCAGCATTTGCGGAAGGTGATGATACATGTTTTGTGATGCTTCAAAAAAATTAAACGAATAAAATTAGCAACGGTAATCTTAGATGTCCAGAGAGGAAACCATTCACCAACTGATGATTGTAGGGACCAAGCACTTTTGAGACTTTGTGCGGCAATAATTTCTAGCATGTGCCATCATTGACTGTAGAGGATTGTCCCATGCTGTTCTTATCATTACTCTTCCGGCCCGTCAAAAAAGTTCAAAATGATAGCGCTGACCTCGTCACGAGGGCAGGTTGGCGTACAAAACTAAAGAAAAAGTAACTAAGATTTTTGCAGTCCCAATTCCTTAAAAAATCTCTAATTTTAGGTCAAATTTCAAATTTATTTCGAATTTTTTTTATTTCAGAAAAAATTTCAAACTTTAAGTCTAGTCTCAAATCTGTCCAGAATTTGATTTTGCGTAAAAAAAATCAGCAAATTTCAATTTATTTTTAAAAATATACCCCGTGATTCAGTCCCAATTTGACGTGGCACTTCCACATCAATAACAAATCTACATCAATAGAATAATTAGGCTTTTTTTACAAAAAGAAAAGTTCGAGGAAATTTTGGATTGAAACTAAAAATTTTAAAAAAATTTTGGGGCGGATTTGTTATCGTTCCTAACTTTCATATTCTAAAACGGTCTTATTTTGGAGAATTTTAACAATTTTTAGTGGGTTTGATTTGTTATGAAAGTAGAAATGTGACGTTGGCCTATACCTATCGTACAATTATTTTGTTAATGTGGATTTGTTATCGACATGCAAGTACCATGTCAAGTTGAGATTGGATTGTGGGGTATATTTTTGAAACTAAATTAAAATTTGCTGATTTTTTTTACACAAAACAAAATTTGGGACATATTTAGGATTGAACTTAAAGTTTGGGATTTCTTTTTAGACAAAAAAAAGTTCGGAACAGATTTGGGACTGAATCTAAAGATTGTGGTTTTTTCTAAGACAAAAAAAAGTTCGAGGCATATTTGGGATCTAACCTAAAGTTGAGGTTTTTTAAGAGAATTCACCCGATTTTTGCATCATTTTTTCTCTTAATCATTGTATAAAGCAAAGTGGAAACATATTTAGATGTAAATAACGCTATGTGAGAAGGAGCATCGCCTAAAACAATGTGGATCATCTCTACGATTGGATGGAACAATTTATTGCTCGATTCTTACTAATTTATGATGTTAGCAAGATTTTCCTCATCTCTCATGCTTTAAAATATTGAAGTTACATCTTTTCATTTACGAAGAAATTAAAATTTCTGTCTCAATCTATCATAGTTATATAATTATTTAAAAATGATTGTAATTAATACGAGCTGGAATAATTTATACTTTGTTGAAGGGTAAAGCAAAATGTATTTATAGTACGTGGAACTATTTTTTTATCATTTAAGAATGTGGAGTAAGTTGGAGTTTATTGCCGGTCCTTTTCTCATAAGAGAGATGGATGGTCATTCATGGTCTTAGGTGACTAGTAATACAATTGTTTTTAGAGACCACATTGGGTGTGATTCAGTGGATGTTGTCTTGTAATGTTATTTAATATCGTGAAAGAAAAGACCACTGCGGGTTTAACGAATGTCTTGTAAAATGCATATGAGAAGCCCTCTTCAATTTATAAGGCCTTCTTGATGTGACGTTTGTTTCACTTAAAGATGGACGAATGTGCATCGATTGTTTAACATATCAATGAATTCAATGTGATCATTAATTAATGAAGTTCGATTGAAATTGATTTTGATGATGAGGTACATGCTTTTATTCTATAATCCTCATTGCCTTTTGTTGGAATATTATGTTACTGTCGTTTGATTCGTTTAAGTCAAGAAACTCGACGTCTGATGAGGTTGGTGATTTAATTCTACATGAGGACATTCATAGGAGGGGATCTTATAAGCTTGTGCCTGTAGGTTTAGCAGATGAAGGTAGAAGAAGAACTAATACTTTTATTAGCAGGAGCAATGTGAACTTGAATAGCCATAGTCAATCTAAGACTGGTGATGTTGTTTGTTGAAATTATGACAAGAGAGGGTCTCTTAGAAGAGATTACCTAAAGCTGAGAAACGAGAATGTGTAGGAATTAGAGTTGCGTCTATAAATGATGTTGAAGTTATAGCTCGCAGTAATTTGGATAGTGTTGATTATGTCTCATCTATCGCTAAGGACTTGTTGTTTGCTAAATAAGTTATAGATTTTGGTTGCTTGTTTCACGCTATATCAAACAAGATATGGTTTTCTACTTATTAGTGCATGAATAGTAGTAATGTGCAGTTTAAGAACAATGTTGAGTGTGATGTTGAGGATGTTGGCGATATCAAAATTAGAATGTATGATAATATCACGAGGACATTGACTGGTGTGAGACATATTCTAAGGTTAACAAAGGATATGAGTTTCTTGAGTGGCATGTACTCAGTTGCATGTCGTTATATATTATAAGATGGAGTTCTGAAGGTCGTTTGAGGTATCAAATGGTGGTGAGAGGAATCGAGCATTTTCACCAATATGAGTTTCAAGGGAGATACCGACGGATTTCATCGTGGGGTCGTAGAATGCATCTGACCAAGGGAAGAATAACATGAAGGTTTTGAGTGAATAGAGTATGTTCCATGTTTATGTGGCTAAGAAAGTGAATCTATGCAAATATTATAACTAGAGCAAAAGGCAAAAAGTGAAGTTCAATATAACTATAAAAAAAATCATGCAGAATGCAAAGCTAATTTATTTGGATGTTTGTAGGTTGCTGCGGTTTCTTTCGAGGAAGAGCATTAGATTTATACTAGCGGTTGTAGAATGTTCCATGTTTATGTGGTTGAGATTGTAAATCTATGCAAATATTATAACTAGAGCAAATTACAAAAAGCGAAGTTCAGTGCAATTGTAAGAGAAAACATGCAAATATTTTTTATTTGGATGTTTGTAGGATGTTCATAGATTTATTTCCTTATTCTATGATTGTGTTCGATTGCATGTTTCCCAACAAAGTTTTTGGGGTACATTTTTTTAACATGTTATAGTCAGAAGCAAAGTTTCAAATTTCCCTGTGCCTCATCCAATATTACAATTTCTTTTGTGCACAAATAATTATTATGAAAAATCCCAAATTAGTATACCTATGACAAATTTGTCATCTTTTAATTTCCGTTAAATTTTACCGTCAAATTGCTGAGTTAGATGACATGTGGGAATTGACAGGTATACCAGTTCAGGGTTTTACCCTCCATCTGTTACAGGTATACGAGTTTGTAATTTTTTGTGGTATTAATCCAATTTAATGAAAACTAATGGAAGGTAAGTTTATCACAAGTGTATCAGTTTTAGGTTTTTGATGGTCAAAAAATTAATTTATGGTAAATTTATCACATGTATATTAATTTGGGGTTTTTGGTGGTCAAAAAATTAGATTTGGTTAAATTTGTCACATGTGTACCGGTTTTGGATTTTCATGGTATTATCCCTTTATATTATTCCTTATTTTATAACTTCCTAACTATCTTGTACATTGGAAGCTGCGCATGCTCACTAAACTTGTCTTAATCATGCATTCCCTACTATCTAATAGCTCAAGTTATTTTTTCGAACAGCCTTGTGTGCCCGCCCTGTCACTTGACATTACTCTTCTCTCATCAAAGCTTTAATTGGACAGGTATTTCTCCCATCTGCTTAAGATTGCTTGGACAGGTATTTCTCTCATCTCCTTTTGCCTTCTGATTTCTATATCTCCATTTTTCTCCCGCCGTCTATATTTATCTATGATTCTATGATTCCAAATCACTTTTGTTTTACAATTCGATTCATCATCAGTCGATATCACCCTTCCTTGCATAAGGCACGACTTTCTTTTCATAGCTAAGTTGATGAAAAATATTAATGTAGATCCTATAGTGCTCTCCCTATCTTCACTTTAATTTCAACGACAATTCAATCCCCTTCTTTTCATGGTGCATCATGCAAGAACCAAAAGGGGAAAGGTTGGTGCTTTGATAATATAAACGTTGTAAAAAGAGCAAAACGCTGAGGTGTCGAGCCTTTTGCAAAGTTTGGCGATTCAAAGCGATCGACTTTACTTAGGGAACCGTTGCAAATAGCTTTCTATCCTTTCACTCTTCCCTCATGTCAAATGTTGACCACAGCATGAAGGAATAGCATGAAGCACACTATGTGGGACCATTGTCTTTTTGCTTTCATGATGAATATATCATTGCCATTCCAATTGAAAAAGTTGCCCAAGTTTGCATGTTTGAATGTAGTAGGCGAAGGTGGTCCTTGCCTCTATTCCTTCTTTACAAAGCTCAATAGCAGAAACTTAAACAACGAAGTTCATATTCAACCTAGATAATGCAATCACGATGACGAGTCTCGTGATTTCATGTAAAGGATCATTTTGTCACATAAACTTTGTAGTTTATTAACATGTAAAGATGAACGAGTAAGGAATACACTGTCTCACAAGCACCAATAACATGGTGCTGTGCTTATGAAGAATATTAGTACGTAGCGTAAGAATGCATAAGTGTGGTGAGTCAATTTGAGATCTCAAGCGTGGAAGACAAATTCAATGTGCGGTTCGTAGTGTTGTACAAAAATTGATAAGTTATGATCTCGGTAAAAAAAGAATATACAAAGTACTGTAATTTTTTTTTTTGCTTGAACTATATGTAGTACTGTAATAAATAACAAACCGAAGAAAAAACAATGATGTCCTGAAAGACTCCTAACTGGACTGGACATATAAAGACTTTGTATCAGTAACAAGGTGCGGGACTACTTGTAAGTTTGTGAACAAGTTGGGCCTATCCTTAAAGGAGATTGGGCCACATTCCTCAGGCATCAAGTTGTCGAATTTAGCTGCTCGAAATCCAATTGGTTTGAATTTATTTCTTAATTTAGTTGATCATTTCCTTTAAACCGGAATGACATTTTGGCCCTCCACATCTTGGGAGAAAAGTACGTCCATAAAATGCATTATAATACGTACCGTGGGTCTTTCATAGATGATAAAAGTCAGAAATCGGTCAGTTTGAACTTGAGGTAGCAATTTCTTCTTTTTCCCATTTTGTTGCTGAAAAGGAGAAGGACAAAGAGAAGAAATTCTGAATCTGAAGAACATGGATCGGCTTGATAGTCTTCTTATCTTCCCATAGCATTCATTCACTCTACTCTAATGCTGCCATTTTGCTGAAATGGTGCATATTATTAGCTGATGATGCCAGGTGACTCAACTGATTTTTGGACCTCCTACTGTTAGACACCTGACTATCCAATTCGATTCGCGGAAGCTGTAACAGAAACTTTCGACAGACAACATCTCAAGATGGGCAAAAAAAAGAAAAGAAAGAAAAAGACGGGCAATCTTACAACAGGAAGTGCACAAAGCAAAACTTGATTCGAAGACTTCCAACTGCAGTGGATATATCCGTTGCAAGTCGACTCCGGCAACAGCTTCCAAAAGTGAGAACCTTCTTTATCAACCCGACAAAGTTTAGCTGGCAAATATCGAATGGCTTTACTGATGAATCAAAGGTGTAAAGCCTATCAGCACGACATATAGTGAGAATTCACATCAGACCACTTGCTCATAGGATAGTAAGTAGGAAGTCTAGTGAGAATCACTAACCAAATCCGTGCCAATCCATTTCAAAGCTCGAAAACCGCACTGTTCCTTGACTTGATAAAAGTAATTATCGCGCCCTAATCAAACATCATAGTCCTTGTACTTCGAATTGACAGACAAGTCTTGACCATTGGGTTCTAAAACTGATGAAATGGATCCACTGATCACAAACCCAAGTCTTTCCACAAGAATGAGGGCAAGTGTTTTATCGACAAAAAGAAATAAACAACTAGAATGACCATAAATAAATCGCTGTGAAATGATTGAAAATAGATTGCAAAGAAAATTTTCGACCAACAGAAAAATTGCAAAGTAAGTGCATTGACAGAAGTAAATCTTGTTTTCGGATGCTGGTGCTATGCGCTCTTTGTATACTACATGGGTGGATAGCCTCTCCTAATAACCATTCCCACTCTTTGAAATCAAATTTCGGCTCTATATTTGATGGTGTAATTGATCTCCTCAGGAGCTCGACTACAATAACTGATTGACTAGGAAATTTACCAAAAAAGTCGTAAACCTATTGTGCTTGTACTAATTTAGTAATAAATATTTTAATTGTGCCAATTTATTTTGGCCAGAAATCGCTAAGTGGACGCCGCTATCCGATATGGCATGATCCGCGTTGACGTGGACAATACAATTTTTCAAATTATTTTTTGAATTTTTATTATATTTTATTATTTTATTTTATTTTCTTTCTTTTTTTTCCTTCTTCTTTCACCGGTCGCCGAGCCTCATTGATGGCCAACAACCAACAAGGTTGCCCTCACCGGCCTCAAGTGAGCCTCGCCTAAGTGTTTGTCCTTGTAATCAATTTGATTTCCATCAGACCTAGTGAATCCCTTTTTGACTCGACTAACATCAGTTCGGCTATTAGTTCATGGACGAAAATTGTTCCTCCCTTGTGGACTTAATCTTATTAGCTTCACACGATGAATGCTATTGCCTGACTTTCGACTCTATTTCAGATCATATGTGATGGTCAACATACTATTTACTCCGTCCTTGTTGACAACAACATGCTCTATTAAACCAATGAATACTCAAAAATGTCATCGACTTTGTTTAGTCAATGACCCTGCTTTATTACTATGGCCCGACTTAAGAAATTCCTTTTTGTCTCGATGCTTCTAGCACTTTCTCATCAACAATTTCCCAACTTATTATTGTATCAAAGTTATAGTCGATGTACAGTCAATAACGTTAACTCTTATTGGACATTGCTAACCTAACAGCATGTTACTTCTCATCAGTAATGGTGCAATTTGGATCACATGTTTCATTTTTCATGAATTGAGCAACTGAAAGGAAAAAAGTGTTGAGAGAGAGCATTGGTTTTATTTGAAGATATAAATATAGCCATTTTATTTGCAAATAAAAAACTCTATGAGAAATTGAACTACCATTTTTAAAGATTGAATATCGCTCTAAAATAAGCAAGGTAATGATATTTAGGAATTAATTGATAAAGTAAAGTAATTATCCTATCCATGGATAATATATACTATTGACTTTCAATTAGTGTTTTATAAATTATTAACATACACAACAACATAAATTCTTCCATTTAAACATCGTAGTACAAATTAGTCTCTCTTCCCAATGGTTAGTAGTGTTTGGGGCACTAGGAAATTTAGGCAAAATTGGAAGTTGTGGATGTTTCGAACACAAAAGAGAATCTTAAGGCGATATCCATCCAGGAAGAAAGAGCTCCAAGAAATTTCAATGCAAAACACGAGCTACGGAAACAATTAAAAATAGAAGTAAAAGACGAGCACGGTTCTTGAAATATCCCACATTCCGCAATATATGTCTTCCGCACATTGGTATGTTAATGCTGAGAGGCCCAGTTTGAAACATGAAAGGAAATCGAAATCGGATCTGAATTGCACAAAATCTTTGGATCAAAGCCAAATTCTATCTCTTTGGCGTATACGACCATCCTCATTAGTCAGATTTTACGTGATACTCTTAATTTGGTTTGCACGTGAGGTGAGGTATTGAGATATGCTACATCGTTTAGCAATGAATGGGCCTATATAATCTTTATATTCATATGATCTTTCTTCACTTATCAATTAAAGCTTTCAAATGGACTTTTTTACGGCGGTTGCACCATAGAACTTTCCTCCCCTATGTCGATGCCATTCGGATTTCGATAGCTCACTTTGATCCCGCGATCTCTACTACACAAATTGAAAATGCGCTTAAACATTGCAAACCAAGTGCTCAAGCGGTAAACTCCCTGTTGCTAGCGCAATGTTGTGATGTCCTCTATCACTTGTGCAGGAAAATTAGGTTATCTATACACGTCAAGGATAGTAAGAAGATAATCAAAATGGCATTCGTTTTTTGGCATTGGACAACCTAATCTGCATCTACAGACTCTTTTTGAATAAAGTTTGAAAAGAATTGCCTGTCGTTAGCCTAGGTCAGTGGGCGAAAACATCGAAGGAAATTGCGATGCGCAAGCAACCAAAAGAAACAAATGCAAAATAAAAGACAGAGTGCTGTCGGGGCATACATCAGACAAGTGGCCAAAATTCGTAGATACATACAAGCGACGGGATAGAGATGATGGCAACATTTCGTTCAGCGCTTTCAAGTCGATGAAATCACATTACTGAAGCTCGTCATGTCACTAAATAAGATGTCTCGAGCAAATTTACATCAGGCTCATCATGAGCTAAAAAAGCTTTGTAACAACCGTCACTCCATCTGAAGATGCAACTTCTTACCAGAGCACAGCCATCTTGACGAGCTCAGGTAGGCCTCAACCTCTTACGTTATCGAATCGTGTCTTATTCTTTATCGTATACATAAAAACCTTTATCGTATGCATAAAAATAGAAAAGGAATAAGTGCATTGGATATCACAAAAATGTAATTAAATTCTAAAATTTTCAAAAAATTTAATTAAGTCCTAAAACTTGTTACGAAAGTACAATTGAACCCTAAAACTTTCAAGTAGTGCAATCAAGTTTTAAAATTTATCAAATTAATCCGATCAAGTTTTTTCGTGGATTGCACCTTTTAAAAATTTTAAGACTTGATTGCACTTTCGTGATAACTTTTACAACTTGATTGCTATTTTTCAAACATTTAAGATTCGATTGCACTTTCGTGATTAGTTTTAAGATTTCCATTGCAACTTATCCAAAAGAAAAGAAAGCAAGCGAAAAAAACACCAACATTGTCAAATTGATGAGCCAAAACTCCCAACCCTCCAACCAAAAAACTAACATTCAAGATTCAACAGAATCAGCACTCACCCATTTCCAGTAATGCCTCTTCACAGAAACCGCCCTGTTCGCGACGCCTGCATGACCGCTACCTTCATACTCCTCTTCCTCCTCCGTGCAGAACTCTGCGTCCTCCAGCAGTCCCTCGACCTCCACCTCGAATAAGTGGAATATGTAACGCGCCGGCAATCCCGGATAAGAAATTGAATTCTTCTCATCTACTTTCATCTTATATGATCCCGGAACAATCCTCACGACATCCCCAATATTCCCAACCTCCACCCGAATCACCGATCCCAATTATTCCCTCACGACCCTGATCACCGCCATCTCAGGCGTCTCGCTTGGCTTCATCTTCTCTGACAAGAGCAGGCACCGATGGCGGACACTGCCATCGGATAGTTCCTGGCGTGACTCGACGAGAACCTGACTGTCGGCCCCCAATGACACGGAGTGAGACAACATTGACGATGCGGACTGGGGGAACGGAGTTGGTGAGTGAGGTCTCGCCCTTGGAGATCTCGAGCCAGAGGTTGCGGACATTCTTTGTGCCGGGCTCGGCACCCCAGGTGGCGAAGGAGTTAGAGGGGAGCCGAGGCTTGAGCCAGTCGGAGAGGGACTCGGTGGCAGTGAAGCGGGGGCGGATCTCAGGGCTTGGGCGAGACATGGTGGGTGAGGAGATGCTGAGGAACCGCCAAGTCTCGACTAGGTACTAATAATTGACTAGTTATCAGCAAGAACGTGATTGTAGAGTCTTGTGATATCAAAAGAAGAGATATCAGAAAATGAGCTGTGCTGTCAAATTTGATCTAATGGTGAAGCTGGACATATAATATATAGCGACAATCATCTTTGGTTAAATTATTCTTCTCCTCAAGCAGACGTCCATTGATGAACTACTAACTTGTTGACCGAGGGCTGGTGGGCATGCGTTTAGTCATGGCCCTCTTCTGGACCTCTCGCCCCCAAAAGTCAATGCGTGCGATGCGGCTGACCCGAGAAATACAGGTCAACTGTATTTCATGAGAAGCTTTAATTATTTCTTATTTCATGGGAAAGAGTCGAAGAGCTCCATCCGTTTTTTATCATTCGGGAGAAATTTTGTAATCAATGGAGTTGCGGATGAATGGGGAAACTTATCGTTGTCATCCCCACCTCCATGTGTTTTCTCATATGCAAGCACATGATTGCACTACATACCTCGCCCCTGTTAACTTCTTTTCATTTTTACGCTGACCTATTTTCATTAACCTCTACTAATAGGTAGATACTGTGGATTATCGTATGAAAATCTGGTTTTTTCTTCAAATTGATATATATATATATTTCAGAAATGTTGGAGAAAATATAAAAACATATCAGAAATGTTAGAGAAATGTTAGAGAAAATAGGTAGACACTGTGTTCCAATATCAGATAAAAACATTTATATAGTACATGTTTTCTCTAACCTTTATATAGTACATATTTTCTGATATTGGAGGCGAAAATTTATATGTACTATATAAATGTTAGAGAAAATTTATCTTTATATTAGAATATATAAGTCGCCTCCAATATCAGAAAATTTGGAGGTAAATTTTCGCCTCCAAAAATTTGGAGGCAATGATATAATTAATATCAAAAATGGAATAATCATGAAGAAAGTTCAAGTTTCTGATTCAAGGTTTGGAAATGAAATCAAAACATATCTTTTTTCCTAAAGTTTCTATTTTGATTCCCTTTTCAGTAACTTGAAAAGGTAAAGGAAGACTGATAAAAGGAGATCCTAAAATGACATTCTATCTCATGTCTTTACTAGTAGAAAAGGAGTTTTAAAAGAGACTTCGTCATTTATGGCCTAGGATTTGGGATTTATAACTCATATAGATATTAATATAAAGATTTATCTTTTATCTTTGCGGATTGGTTCTTGTAAAAGAAAATAAACAAGGACAAAAGCGTATACTCTTAATAAATGAATATCTAAATAATAGAAGTATCTATTATATTGATCGAAAAGATATAAGACTCTATGAAAATTTCTATTATGTAAAGCTAAGGCTGAAGCAAAGATATATTCTAATATAAAAGTGTAGATTTCTACACATAAGATTATTAAATAAATAAAATTAATTAAAATGACGAGCATTATAAATAATGAAGATACCGTAAGCAAGATATAAAACAAGGAGAATAACAGCAAGTATTTCTAAACCAACCATGAAGGTGGTGTACTATATATGGAGGTAAAACAGTAAGAAGAAGTAAGGATATATAACAATTGCAGAAATTTGTAGATAAATAAAATTACAAACCAACCACAGGCAGTTCAACCTGCTGTTTGTGGGGTATGTAACTTAAATGCGAAATATGAAAAGAAGACTATTGTCTATATTTAAAGATCACAAGAACAGTATTGAAGATTACAATTAAAATAGAAGTACAAGTGCAAAATGAAACTTTAAGATCCTTAGATCATAGATGAGATCTGGAATCTTAAAGCGTTGCAGGAATCATAAAGGTATAGAAGGTGGCAGATCTTATGAAGTTCAGGATGAAACTCTATGTTTCCCGAGAATAGTACTAGCAGATGTGTGCCGACTATATCTCTCTAAGGGAAACTAAGATTTGGGAAAATATGAAACTGTGAAGAATGTAAGATGAACTTACTTATTGGAGTGGTATTGGAATGGTTTGAAGTTGATGGTCTGGAGAGGGTATTTTGAGATGAAGGAAGGTTAAAGAGAGAGATGGAGTGTTCTCCAGGATTCAAGTGGTGTCCTCCTCCGAAAGGAGACGTTTGCTTTTATAAGCCAATGGAGTTCCTATAGAAATTGCTCACGAGTGATACTGTAGCGGTAAGTGCACAGTGTTACAGTGAATAGTGAGCAGACAAAATTATGAAAAAAAAAGTTTGGTACACAAGTTCATAATGACGGTATAGAAAAGGGAGTCTTTCGGCGCCTTTTGTCATGGTTTGGACAGATCCTCAATAGATTCGTCCTCTTCTTCTTCTTCTTGATCTGCTACATCTCCTCATGGGATCCTAAGTAGAATTCCGTAGCAGTCATCTTCATTTGAATTCTCATCATGATGGGAATGGGAAGAACCAGTTTCTTCAATAACAGAGAGGGCTTGTTTGAGTAATTCTGTTAGCTGCTGCTGTGATTGAGCAGATGCTAACCTGGAAAGGACAAATCCTTTATCATGTAGAAATGGGGTAATTTCTCCAGAAAGTATTCCACCATGCTTGCTTATAGTCAAAATATGAAAAGAAAGATCTGTATGGAAGAGCTTCATTTGTTTTGGTATTGAATTTGATCATGGATAAGGGATCAGGTTTCCATTGCGAAGGATGGATGACTTTGTGTATCCTGGCAGTGGAGTAATTTACATGTCCTTTATCAGAAAAATGCCGGAAAGTCACTGATTGTGTCTGTTCCGGAATATTTTCACAAAATTCCAGAGTTTTATAGATATCATAAGGAATATAAAGAAACTTTTCAGAAAACATATTTTTTTGCAAAAGTATATGGATTTTCATCATAAAATCCACTTTCTACATTGCAAATATTTTGAAAATTTGTCTTATGGAAAAATTTCGATTTTTGAGGGGCTGTTTGATTTGTAGAAATCACCACCTCGCTGAAAATCATTTTTCATTTTGCTCTTTGAGAAGCCAAAGGAGAAGGATCGGGTTCAACTAGTGTATTGGAGGTTTGTGATTTAATATCATAAGCTTGTCGAAAGAGTTGCAGGGCTCTTTCCTTTTGTGGGCTATCAAAAAGGGTGTTTTTGAGATGTTTAGAGGCTTCCTTTGGAGGAAGTTTGGCCATTTCAGCGGGCGTAGGCAAAACTGGCTTGAAAGCTTGCAGAAGCCATTTCAGAGCTTTTTCTTTTTGTTCCTCATAAGTGGGTGATTCTTTTTTGGGAGAAATATTCAAAGGTTGGCTAGGAGAAATATTTAAAGGTTGTTGGGCGGCCTGAAGCCAGGTCCTTATATTGGTTAATCCTGAGGATTTTTTCTCATAAGAGGGTTCTGCAACTTGCTTGCCTTTATCTCTTCTGGTTGGCTTGTTGGGAGGTTTGGGAGGCATTTTCCCTGCAAAAATTCTCTTGTGAGAAAATCTGGTAGAGAATTAGAAGAACCGTTTATGAATTCTATATCAAAATCAAAAACAGATAAGATGGCTTGCCATCTAGCAAAAATTTGTTTGGAGGCGATGTTCTGGACATCCTTTTGCAAGATGTCTTTTGCAGACTTGCAATCAATTCTTAACAGAAATTTTTGGTTTAATAAATCACCTTGAAATTTAGAAATTGAAAGTACAATAGCAAGATTCTCCTTTTTAATAGTAGAGTAATTCTTTTGGCAATCGTTCCAATGCTTGGAGACAAACTGAACAATTTGCTCTTTATTGTCTTTGGATTGCTTAAGAATTCCTCCATATACAATATCAGAAGCATCAGTTTCAACGATTTTAAAGGCAGTCGGATCAGCAAGGTGGAGGCAAAGAATTTCCTTGACAGTGCGTTTAATCTGTCTGACTATATTAGTATGAATTTGTGTCCAAGGAGGAGGATCTTTTTTAAGCCTCTGATGGAGTGGTTTACAGATTATATTAATACGGGGAAAGAAATCAATAATGTAATTTAAACTTCCAAGAAATCTTTGCAATTGATTTTTATCTCTAATTTCATCAAGGAATTTTTCAGAAAAGATGATGGATCGTTCGATAGGAACAATGGTTCCCTGATATATGTAGTGACCAAGAAATTGAATTTTCGTTTTAAAAAGAGATATCTTGGTTGGCGAGACTACTAAACCATTTTGTTTTACCACATTTATAAAGTGGTTGATATGTTTGAAATGTTTTTCTATGGAAGTAGAAAATACTAAAACATCATCTATATAAACAATAATATAAGCAGAACAATGATTAAAAATATCATTCATTATCCTTTGAAACTCAGAATGAGCATTTTTTAAACCAAAAGGCATAACATTCCACTCGTATTGGCTAAAAGGGACAGTAAAAGCTGTTTTGTATCTGTCCTTTTCATCTATTTGGATTTGCCAAAATCCTGATTTCATATCAAATTTTGAAAGGATTTTTGCATCATAAAGTCTATTTAATAAATCTTTCTTATTAGGGATTGGGTATCTAATCCATTTTAAAGCAGTGTTTAAAGGTTTATAATTAATAACTAATCTTGGAACTCCCATTTCTAATTCAGCATTTTTGTTTACATAAAAAGCAGAGCAACTCTAAGGAGATTGGCTTTTTCTGATGAGCTTTTTCTCAAGAAGTTCTTGCATTTCCTTTTAACAGAAAGAGAACAGAAAGAGAGAACTTCATTGTTCATTTGAGAGGGCCTAGCTTTGGTAGGAATATTTTTTTCAGAAAATCCTGGTTCATAAGGTAATTCTACTATATGACTTTTGCGAGACCAGAAAGCATTAGGAATATTGGAGCATATAGAATTTTAGATTTGATTTTCAAGAAGAGAAATCCTTTTCTGAAGACTTGGTTCAGAAAGATTTTTATCAATCCTTTTGTACTCAAGATCTTCTTTTAAAAATTGGAGATGAGTTTCTTTGTCTTGGATGATATAATTAATATCAGAAATGGAATAATCATGAAGAAAGTTCAAGTTTCTGATTCGAGATTTGGAAATGAAATCAAAACATATCTTTTTTCCCAAAGTTTCTGTTTTGATTCCCTTTTCAGTAACTTGAAAAGGTAAAAGAAGACTGATAAAAGGAGATCCTAAAATGACATTCTGTCTCATGTCTTTTACTAGTAGAAAAGGAGTTTTAAAAGAGACTTCATCATTGATAATTTCTACCTCGGGTATTTTGAAACTAATATTCAATTTATCTCCGAAAGCAGATCTAAGGGATTGTGCAATTTTCTCAAAATATTTGGTTGGAATAAGGCCTTCTTTGATACAGTTAAGGTCTGCTCCTGTATCGAAAAGGGCAGTAGTATTTAAGACAAACTGATTTTGTACTTTTATGGAAACATTAATAATCCATTTTCTTGTAGTTATTTCAGAAAGTGTTAAAAGAAAATCTGTATTTGAAGGAGAAGAAGTTTGTGAAATATTTTCTTCAAAATCTTCTTCCTTTTGTTTTCCTTTTGAATTTTTTGACTTGATGTCAAAAATATCCTTTTGCATAATGATTCGGGTAGCTTTGAGCTCCTGAATCTCTTGTTTTTGTTTATTAATCTCCTGAGTGAGATCACTTATAGAAATGGGTTTAAAATTTGTTCCTTTTGCTTTTCCAAGTATAGTAGAAATATTGTAAGGGTTGCTAGTTTGCAAAGCAGATTTAGAAGCTAATTTTGAGTTTTGGAAATTATTAAGATATTTCATCTTGATTTCAAGATCAGAAATTTGGTCAAAAGTTTGCAAAAGAATTTCTTCTTCTTTTGTTAAAACATTTATATCTAGTTGGGTTTCATCTTCATCATCATCTTCTGAAGTGGATGATGAAGAGGTTTCTAAATCGCAATTTTGTAAACCTTTTTCAAAACTAGATTCGTCAGAAGAACTGCTATCAGTTTCAACCATTAGTTGGTTGAGCTGGTGTAAAGTTTCTTCATCTAAATCTAATTTATTAATTTTTTTACTAACTTTGCAAAAACGAGAAGTGTGGCCTTTCTTACCACAATTATAACAAGTAATATTTTTAAAATCCTTTTTCTTTGGTTTTTTGGTTTTTTCAAAATTATTTTTTTCTTTCTTTTCATAAGAATTTTTATGAAATTTTTTCTTATAGGATTTCTTATAAAATTTCTTTTTCTCTTTCCTTTTAGAGGAGCAATCCCCAGAACATTTCTTTTTATGAAAAGATTCAAAAGACGGATCATATTGAGAACAAAATTCTCATAATCCTTTTTTAGTGAGTTTTTGTTCTTTTTTTATCTGTTTTTGAAGACGAATATTGGTACACAGTTGTATTCCAATTTTGTAAATATAAGAGATTAATTCTCCATAAGAAAGATGATCATATGGAATTTGATTTCCATATTCTTCTTTTATCTTACTTCGAACTTGTTCTCCTATAAGTTTTGATAAACCAGCAAGAAATTTTTCTTTCCAAAAAGACTTATTGCAATCTGTTCTTTGAAGAACCCTTTGAAGAAATATTTCCTTGTATTCTCTGAATTCTCCTAGAGAACGACATTTCTTGTTTGATAAAAGATCTTGATTTTTATCAAGAATGTGAGACAAGTCTCCTAGGAAATGCTGAGATATAGAAAATATCAAAGTATTAACGGCATCCTGAATGGGTTGATCATCATCATCTAGAATGTTTTGACCATAAGGATCGAGCTTATAGGCATTCAAGTTTTGAGATCTTTGCTCTTCATTCAGGTAGTTATCCCACCATCATTTGAGCTGACCCGTAAATCCGGCTATTAGAAGATATGCAGCTGAATGATCTGAAGTGTCAAGAATGGTTTTGTAGGTGTTTGCAAGCATAACCATTTGAGTAAGAATGTTTGTAAGGTTTTGCTCAGAAACACCATTGATGTTCCATTCATAAATAGCATCTGAAGAATATTTATTTTCGACTTTAGAAAAATTTTCTTCTGTGAGTATGTCAGGAGGAGTAGCCCTAGAATAATAGAGCTTCTGTGGGTCTTTCCATGTGATACGATTTATCTCAGGAATGGAATCAGTATCAGATTTATCTAAAAGATTAATATGATTTGAGGGTTCACTTCAATCAGGACTGTTTGTAACACTTAGATTTTGTATTAAAGGAGTATCCAGAATAATTGGATTTTTCGAAATTAAAGGTGCTTTTCCTTTGAGGAGTTTTCTTCTGTCCTCGAGGACCTTGGCAAATTCAAAACTAGGATTTTTTGGAATTTCAAAATTCTTAAAAGGTGGAGGTTTTAATACTCTTTTTTGAATGGATAGAGAGGAAGAAGAAAGGCTGTTCTGGACAGAGTTCTCTATTCGGTCCAATTGCCTTCCTATCGTATGTAAATGTTGATTAGAAAAGTTATTTTGTTCAACAATTTTTTTGATTCCTATACCATCTATTTTGGAAGCAATTTTGAAAGGAGAGGCAACAATTTCAACTTCTCTGTGTTCGATTTTAATTTTTCGAAGAGGAGGATGATTGGATTCGACGATGTGCCCATCATCAAGTTTCCATTTGTAAAATTGGTCAAGAACAAAAATCTGTTTTTCCTTTAGGAATATATTTTCAAACCGATCAAAAAAGAATACTTGGGTTTCATGTTGGTACATGTGCTCATAATATTCTCTTTTAATGTCAAGAGCTTGGTTTTGGAAATTCTTAAAAAACCAGTCTCTTATTTGTTTATTTTCTAAAGAATTGAATTCTTTGTTTAAAAATACCTTGTCAGGTTCAAAATTTATCTCTAAAACATTTATTTCAAGATCTTCCATTTCGGAAGGAGTTGGATCAGGAAAATCAGGAGTATTTTGGTAAACTGGTCTGGAGATTCCTGACCTGTTATCTATACCGCTGATGTTTGGAGGAGAAGGAGCACTAGGAGATGCTTCCTCTGGGTTAACAAAAAGAGTATTTGGAATATTGTTAAAAGGAATGTTAGGAATATTATCAACTGACCTTTGAGAGGAAGTGGAATGCCAAGATGGAATAGATCTGATATCACAAGATCTTCTGGGAATATCGACAAATCTTCTAGAAAATTGGATTGTTACTCTTCATTCAGGATGTTGGATGACATTTGTTGGTTCTGAATTTTGGATAATTTGCTGGGGAATTCTATTTTCTAATTCCCATTGATCTAGAAGGGTTATTTGATTCCAAGGAATGGTTCTTGGGATAATAACATTGGCTTTAGAAATATCTGTTTGTAAAAGCAGAGTTTCTCTGTTGGAGTTCAATTTAAAAGCTTTGCTGCCAAATGCAGAATTCATAACTTTGTAATAAACTCTGTAAATGAGGGCTATGGGAATGGATCCTTCCGCTATAGAATAATTATGAGTTTTTATTTAAAGAGTCAAAGATTTTAAAATATTTTTTTCTTTAAGAGAGACAGTGAGACCATGATGACTATCAAAATGAATTGGTCCACTGCAAATACTTGTTTCAACGGCTCCAAGAATGGATTCATCATATTTTAAAAGTCTGGCGTCTCTCAAAACAAGTAAGGAAGTGTCTAATCCTTCTTTGGTAAGAGGTTTTGCACCTGCTTGAACTAATCCTATATGCACGTAATTCCATTTTAGGGAATGTTTTTTTATAGAATCTTTGTTCAAAAGTTGTATTGAAGCAAAAGAATTAGAAAGCGGAACATCTCTTTCTTCGATAACAATGACATAGTCATTATGTTCAAAGAGTTTAAATTTGGAATGTTCATAAATTTTATCAAGTTTAACTTTTGGAATGAACCAATTTTCAATAGATTTGTTAAAATCTTCTATATTAATTTCTTCTCTATTTATAGGTCTTTGATCAGAGGACATTTGTAATAAAGAACTAGAAGAAGACTCAGATCTTCTTAATAAATTCATTGCAAAAGACTACTTTTTTTTTTTTCAATAGATATCGGCGATGCTTGCCAACGGACTTACTACCCCACTGGGCTTTACTGCCAGGAACACATCCAGATATCACAGGAAAAGACCACCACGAAGGAAATCGTCTTTACTGCAGATGAATTTATAAAGATTCTCTTTATCCACCTCTTGGCTCTGATACCATTTATGGCCTAGAATCTGGGATTTATAACTCAAATAGATATTAATATAAAGATTTATCTTTTATCTTTGCGGATTGGTTCTTGTAAAACAAAATAAACAAGGACAAAAGCATATACTCTTAATAAATGAATATCTAAATAATAGAAGTATATATTATATTGATCAAAAAGATATAAGACTCTATGAAAATTTCTATTATGTAAAGCTAAGGCTGAAGCAAAGATATATTCTAATATAAAAGTGCAGATTTCTACACAGAAGATTATTAAATAAATAAAATTAATTAAAATGACGAGCATTATAAATAATGAAGATACCGTAAGCAAGATATAAAACAAGGAGAATAACAACAAGTATTTCTAAACCAACCATGAAGGTGGTGTACTATATATGGGGGCAAAACAGTAAGAAGAAGTAAAAATATAGAATATTTGGTCACAAGGTAGTAAGGCTCCATTTGTTTCGCGGAAAATATTTTCCAAGAACACATTTTCCTCATTTTTCGCACGTTTGAATCGCTTAGATGGAAAATCTATATTTAAATTCAGGAAAATGATTGTCCTCTTCAATGAACCAGAAATCATTTTCTAAAATTTAGCTAGAAATTGGCGCTTGAACCAAAAACTCTATGCATGGGTATGGGAACCTTGGCGCTAGTTATCAGGTCCCGGCCTCGCTCCATTAAGGTCAAGCCCGCAACCCCATTGCCCATGCTCGGATCCCTGGTGCCCCTGCTATATCCATTGAGGTAGGGCTTGAGGCCTTGGTGCTGGTGCCTGTGCCTGATACCCCGGCACCAGGGTCCAGGTCCACAAAGGCCGAGTGCGGGATCCCGGTACCAGTGCCCGGATCCCTAGCACTCGAGTTTGGGTCCACAAAAGCCATGTTCGGATCCCCCTTACTCGAGCTCAAGTGCCCAGTGCCTGAGTTAGTGTCTATTGAGGCCAAGACCCGGGACTCTTGTGCCCGAGTCAATGTCTATCGAGGCCGAGGCCCGGGACCCTAGAGCCCTGGAGCTCGTGCCACGATCCATCAAGGCCGAGCTTGGGACCCTGGCGCTAGGTCCATCAAGATTGGCCCGAACCCCAGTGCCAGTCCCAAGCCTAGCCTCGATGGACCAAGGCTCAAGTGTCGGGGACTCAAGCTCGAGCGTCGAGAACTTGATCACGAGCACCGGGTTCCCGAGCACTAAGGTCCCCCCACTCGACCTTTGTGGACTCAAGCCAGCCTCGTTGGCTTAACTAGGTGCTGGGATCCAGGTATGGGCACTGGGTCCTTGCGCCCAACCTCTATGGACTCAAACTAGGGAACCAGGGGGTCAGGAGCAGGCACTAGGCTCTTGGGGCTGGCTTTTGTGGACCGGGACATGGGTGCTTGCGTTCGAGTCTCTAACACCCAAATCAAGGTCCATTGAGGCTAGACTCAATACCCTGGTGCAAGTCTTTAACATCCAAATAATGTATGTCTATTTAGGAAAATTAAATCCTTACCAAATTTTCTAGTTCATTTTTAGGTTTTAGCCAAGTATCAAGAAATATTGTTATTTTCCTGGAAAATGACTTCTTGAAAAACACTTTCCAAAAATATCACATTTTTTCGCGAAACAAACGAAGCATCAAACTTGATGATATGGACACCTTAACTCGTCCAAAGATGAAATAATAAGTTAACTCTGAGCCTACCTTTGTGTAATTCTTTAATTCTTCCTATGCAAGTGCTTATACTAGTTTATGACTAAGCAGTCGTAAGCAATGACGAAACTAAAAGTGAGGTAACATGAACAATTCGTCAATTTGAGATGATGGGGAGCCGTGCTCACCTGTAAAAGGGCACATCTATTGAATGCGTTAGATAATCCATAGGAACATGTTATGAATTAACTAATAATTTATTGACGCCCAGCACTAGCCAACACGCTTATGGTAGTTGTGGAAGTTTCTAATGCAGTAGAGAATAAAAAATTTATTAAAAAAAATACTCACATCAATGCTGGCTGTGCCCCATAGGACGATTGACGTTCACATCAGCGATTTCCGACCTAAATTGATCGGATTGACTGAATTGGTATCAATGTGAAAATGATTAAGATTAAATTGGTCTAATTGAAAAATTCAATAATGATTTGGTACCAACGCAATAAGTTTATAACTTTTTTTGTTATTTTCCTACATATACATGTAACAAAGGAAGTATTAAATTATATCTTGAGTTTAAGCCGGTGAACAAACCCCAACCTATGACCAAAAAACCAAAAGAACAGACCCCGACCCAATGTTAACTACAAAAGTTCCATTGGTTGATGAGATTTGGTGCGTGAAAAATAGGAAATAAACTCCCGTTACCTCAGCTGAAATTCTTCGGAGAAACCACATGCCTGTCCAAGAAGAAAGAGCTTCCGGAAATTTCAATGCAAAACGGAAGCAACGAAGATGGATGATAACACAAATAGTTAATGAACTTTAGCTCATTGTGCAATGTGGATCCCGAACTTTTGATTTGTTCAATGTAGTCCCTAAACTTTTGATACTTGTTCAAGTTAGTTCTTAAACTATATGAAAATATTCAATGATATTTTTCAATTCAAATTCAGAAACAATATTGAATATTTTCATATAATCCAGATACTAGATTGAACATGTATCAAAATTTTAAGTACCATATTGAACAAATTAAAACTTCAAGGACCATTTGCATATTAAATCAAAGTTCACAAACCATTTATGTCATGTTCTCCATTGAAAACAACTAAAAACAAAAGTGAAAGACAAGCGCTGTTTTGGTAAACTCAAACGCGGAAACGTCACAGATGACAGAATGCTTATTTCGGTGGTTGCACCTAATCTGCAACATGGTAAGAACGAAAGTGTTTGCTCTCGTTAAGATTAAAAGTTTCTATAATTGCCCCAAACTTTCTTTAATCCTTTCAATCT
Organism: Syzygium aromaticum; assembly: GCA_024500025.1. NCBI lineage: Eukaryota > Viridiplantae > Streptophyta > Magnoliopsida > Myrtales > Myrtaceae > Syzygium > Syzygium aromaticum. Next base: position 29,147,354 of record CM044892.1, on the reverse strand, counting down.
AGTCCCTAAGAAGCAAGCTTTCCATTAATTGCATTAAAACTGCTTAAATGAAGATATCAACCCAAATCTAATAAAACTAGTGCGAGACATATTCTAGAGTTGAAGAAGAATATGATTTTCTTGAGTGGCGTGTATTAGCTGCATGACGGTATACTCTATAATTAAGGTGAAATTTTGAAGGTTGTTCAATGTACTCTAATGATAATGAGAGGAATTAAGCACTTTGACCAATATGAGTTTCAAGGGGAGATACTAACGGATTTCACTACGGTGTCGTCTAATGAATCTATCCAAGAGAAGAGAAACTTGAAGGTTCCGAGTGAACAGAGTTTGTTGTGTGGTTGGGGAAGTGAATGTATGCAAATGTTGTAACTTGAGCAAACGACAGAAAGTGAAGTTCAATATAACTATCAGAAAAACCATGCATATTGCAGAGTTGATTCGTTTGGAAATTCGGAGGCTGTTGGAGTTTCTTTCGAGGAACAATGTCGTTTTTATGCTACATGTTGTGTTAAGGGCGAGCAAAAGAACAGGACCGAACCTGCTGGCTTCTAAAATTTGGAACCTGGTGAATATTGTTCCAAGCATAGACCCACCCACTTGGACCACACGATTGGGACCAATTTTTTTTTTTAATTCTTATTATTCCAAATTTCCAAAACCCTAATTTCTAATCTTTTCTTGCTTAGACTTAGTCACACATGCTTGTCAATCACATCTCTCACTCTCACTTCTCTTAGTCTCAGTTACATAGCGCTTACGCCTCCCTCGCGGCTCGACACCTCTCAATCTTGGTTCCTGATGATTATTATAGCTTTGTTCAGGGAGATGATCATCGTATTTAGTTTATGACAAGCTTATTCTATTAACATCACTTGTTAGTAGTTTAGACTATACAACATCACTTGCAGTCTTGTAGGGAATAGGAAAATAAAAAGAGATACAACCGGTTCCTGGACCCACTTGGCAATTGGACCGAATCGGTTGATCCGATTCTTGGGTGGGTCCAAGACCAGGTAGGTCAGTTCCCTGTTCCACAAATTGGGAACCAGCCTTTTTGGTCTCGTTCCCGATTCCAGGGTGGGAATCGGTTCCATTTGAACTGATCACCCCTAAGTTGTGTTTGAATAGTTGAGGAGGACTTGGGTATTTATTCATGATAAGGCACAAGTCAATGCTTGTGTTAAGATTGAGCAGTTGAGAGCTTTGATTGAAATAAAGATCAGTAACATGACCAAGCAGGTGTTGACTAACAATAGCATGGAGTTTTGGTTGAAGCTGTTAAATGAATTTAGCATGAAGAAAGACTATGGGACATTGCATAAGTGGTGGTACACCACAATAGGTTGCAAAGCTGATGAGTAAAACTTTATTAGAGATGACCCATGAAATGCTCTTTAGTATTGGTACGACTAGGAGATTCCTATGGTGAGCTACTCGGTGAATAGATCCGTATCTACTACCCTTATGAGAATATTTGGTTGCTAGTATCATGTTCAAGTAAGTGATGATAAGTTTGATGGGAGGGCAAGAAAGTGCATATTTTAGGCTATGCACAAAGTGAGTGGGGCTACCGATAGCAATGTCCAGAATAAAATTCACATGTTGTTAGCAGAGAAGTTATAATTGACGAGTCTCCATTACTTATGGGTGAGAGTGATTGTGACAGTGTTTATACGAATCTGGGAGGTGGTTAGCTCAAGGTTAAATTGCAAACAAGAAACTCCTGAGGTAGCGGGTGCTAGCGTGGTAATCGATAAGACACACGAACACAGGAAAAAAAAAAAATTCAAAGTGCAGTCTAGAGGGTTTGGTGATTGTACACCAAGTGAAGAAGGTTTCTGCGATGTGTAATGTCTGGGGCTTTCTTCGTCAATAACATCATGAGTGTTGGAAGCTGCGGAAGTCTTGTGGTAAAATTTTGTATATTTCTCTGTGAGATTGAATGATTGTTTCACGATGAAACATGAGGACTATACATTGTGTGAGATTTAAGGTATAATTGGAGCTATGACACACTAAAAGAGTTTAAGTGATTCAAGTATGGTTATAATTTACATTATATCGGTTGATTAATAGTGAAATATCGTATAGCTCTCCCCGTAAAATATGTCACATCGATCGTATCACGTAAACTTAATGTTCAATTTATTTCCTTTTTCAATATATTATTGGGTTCGATCGCATCTTTCCCAGCAAAGTTTTTGGAGTAAATTTTTTTGACATGTTATTTTGAGGATCAAAGTTTCAAATTTCCCCATGCCTCGTCCAATATTTAATTTTCTTTCGTGCTCAAATAATTATTTATATCATTGCTTGTTCTGTAACTCCTCGAATATCTTGTGCATCGGAAGCATCGCATGCTCACTAAAATTGTCTTAACCATGCATTTCCAATTATCTAATCGCTTAAGATATTTTTTGGAACAGCCTTATGTGCTCGTCGAGTCACTAGACATTACTTCTCTGTCATCAAAGCTTCATAGGATAGGTATTTCTCCCATCTCCTTTTGCTTTCTGATTTCTATATCTCCAATTTTTTTTTCCCACTACCTGATTTATCTCTCATTCTATGATTCCAATTCACTTTTGTTACACGATTCGATTCAAAATCAGCCGATATCGCCCTTCCTTGCATAAGGCAAGTTTTTTTTTTTTCAATAACTAAATTTATGAAAAATAGTAATGTTGATCCTATAGTGCTCCCCCTATCTTCACTTTAATTTCAACTACAATTCAATCCCCTTTTTATGGGGCATCATGAAAGATCCAAAAGGGGAAAGGGTGGTGCTTTGATAATATAAACGTTTTAAAAAGAGCAAAACGCTGAGGTGTCGAGCCTTTTGCAAAGTTTGGCGATTCAAAGCGATCGAATTTACTTAGGGAACCGTTGCAAATAGCTTTCTATCCTTTCACTCTTCCCTCAAGTCAAATGTTGACCCTAAAATATGAACGATTAGCATGAAGCACATTATGTGGGACCATTGTCCTTTTGCTTTCATGATGACCATACTATACCATTGCCATTCCAATTGAAAAAAGTTGCCCAAGTTTGTATCTTTGAATGTAGGTGAAGATGGTCCTTGCCTCGGTTCCTCCTTGACAAAGCTCAATAGCAGATTCTAAAACAACGAAGTTTATATTTAACCCAGATAAAGGAATCACGATGACGCGCCTTATGATTTCAAGCAAAGAATTTTTTTGTCGCATAAACTCTGTAGTGCATCAACGTATAAAGATGAACGAGCAAGGAATACGCCATCTCACAAGCACCGATGACCCAGTGCTGTACTCATGAATAATACTAGCCTAAGAATGTGTTAAATATGTCTCAAATTATTTTGATCTTAAAGTGCACATGGATATTTAAATCATATTTTTGTGAATACGGTTTCCTTAATCGGAAAGCCTATTGGATTTGGATGTTGCCGAAATAGAGTCGGCCAAGCTGTGAAAGAAACCGAAGTCGTTTCCAATTGTGTCAGAGTGAAAGAAATAAAAGACTCTGAAATTCACTTTCCCAATGCACGTCGGAGTCTCTGTTCTCAAATTGGAAATATTGGACTTTGAATCTGACTCAGACATGACTTGGTCAACTCTTGGGCACATATCTTATATTTCTATCGTGGGCACCTTGGAAGTAGAAGTTGAAGAGTGCATAGCGTGGTCTTCGTGCCTTTCATGTCCAGAGAAGAACCGAAGCGCCGAACCGAGTGCTTGACGTGAATCTTCGTGGAATTACATCCTGGCGTTTTCTTCGTGCGTGAGTGATTTAGCAAATTAAATCTTGTGGTAAGATTTGTAATTAATTTCTTCGTGAGATTAAAAGATTATTTCGTGAGGAATTATGGGGTTAAACACTACGTATGTTATTGGATGTAATTGGGGCTTGGGAAACACTTAAAGTGTTTGAGTGACTTAAGTGTGGTTGTAATCTCAATTGTATTGCTTAATTTATCGTGGAATTTCGTACTGCTTTCCCCGTAGATGTTGGTCACTATGACCGAACCACGTAAATCTGATGTCCGATCTATTTTCTTATTTTTTCAATTTTATTATTTGATCGTTTGGCTTCCGCAACAATTGGCATCGGAGTTAGGCTTGCTTCAGTTGAAGCGAATCGAAGGCAGGAGAAGAAGGAAAAATGAGAATCGACAGATTTGATGGGAAAGATTTTGGTTTTGGAAGATGCAAATTGAGGATCATCTTTATCAGATGAAACTGCACTTGCCCTTGTCTGGGGAGAAGCCAGAGACGATGAAGCAAGCTGATTGGGAATTGCTAGATAGACGAGCTTTGGGTGTTATTCAGCTGAGGTTGGCTCGTAACGTCACGTTTAACATTGTGAATGAGAAGACCACTGCGGGTTTGATGAAAGCCCTGTCGAACATGTACGAGAAGCCCACTGTGATCAACAAAGTCTATTTGATTTGACGTATGTTTAATTTGAAGATGAGCGAATGTGCGTTGGTTGCTGATTATATTAATGAATTCAACGTGATCATTAGTCAATTGAGTTCAGTTGATATTGACTTTGAAGATGAGGTACGTGCTTTGATTCTATTATCCTCATTGCCTGATAGTTAGAGTGCTACTATTACTGCTGTTAGTAATTCCTCTGGGTCGACAAGTTTGACGTTTAATGGTGTTCAGGATTTAATTATGAGTGAAGACATCCGTAGAAGAAAATCTAGCGAACATGCATTTGCTGCTTTAGTAGGTGAAAATAGAGGAAAAACTGATATACGTATTAGCAAGAGTAGTATGAACTCGAATAAACGAAGTCAGTCTAGGACTAATGGTGTTGTCTGTTGGAGCTGTGGCAAGAGGGGGCATATTAGAAAGGATTGCCTTAAAATGAAAAACGACAAGGGTAAGGGAATTAGAGTTAAATCTGTGGATGATGTTGCTGCTATAGCAGATAGTAATTCGAATAATGCCAATTATGTCTTGTATGTCACTGACAATTTGTCGTTTGGCGGATGGATTACGGATTTTGGTTGTTCTTTTCACGCTACACTAAATAGGAATTGGTTTACTATTTATCAATACACAGATAAGTAGTAAAGTGCAATTAGGGAACAACACTGAATGCGATGTTATAGGTGTTGGTGACGTTAGAATCAAAATGCATAATGGTATTGCGTGGACATCGACAGGAGTGAGACATGTTCCATAGTTGAAGAAAAATTTGATTTCCTTGAGTGCCCTGGATTCAGCTGGGTGTCGGTATTCTTCAAAATGTGGAGGTCTGAAAGTTTTTTAAGGTGCCTTAGTGATAATGAAAGGAATCAGGCATAGTGGCCTATATGAGCTTCAAGGTGAGACAGTGACAGAATTCGCTACGGAGACGTTGAATGCATCGGTTCGAGAGTTTGAATTGTGGCATATGCGTTTGGGACACATTAGCGAGAGAAGCCTGAAGGATCTAAGTGAAAGACATTTGCTATGTGGTTATGCGGCTAACGAACTGAATGTATGCAGGTGCTGTGATTTAAATCAACGGCGCAAAGTGCAATTTAGCACGATTGTCAGAGAAACCACAGATATTGCAGAATTGATTCACTTCAATGTTCGCAGGTTGTCACGGTTTCCTTCGACGAAGAGCACCGGATTTATGCTAACAGTTATTGATGACTACTCGAGGAAAATGTGGGTGTTTGTGCTAAGGCATAAGTTTGATGCTGTTGTTAGGATCAGGTAGTTAAAAGCTTTGATTGAAAAGGAAACTAGTAAAACGATCAAGCAGGTGCAAACTGACAATAGTATGGAGTTTTGCTCGAAGCAGTTAAATGAATTCTGCATGAAGGAAGGCATAATGAGACATCACACTAGTGTCAATGAACCACAACATGTTGCATAGTTGATGAGTAGAACATTACTAGAGACGGCCCATAAAATGCTCTCTAGTGCTGGTATAGCTAGAAAATTCCTGGCGAATGCATTTAGTACGGCGAACTACTTGAAGAATAGATCCCCATCGACTGCGATTGAATGTTGAACTCTCAAAGAAGTGTGGCCAGGTAACGTTGTTGATTATTCTGTTCTTAGAATATTTGATCGTCTATGTTATGTTCGAGTTAGTGATGGTAAGCTTGATGGAAGGAAAAGAAAGTGCATATTCCTAGGTTATGCACAAGGTGAGTGAGGCTATAAGTTATGGTGCCCGGAATTAAATTTACCTATTATCAGCAGAGAAGTTACATTTGACAAGTTTCCAGTACTTCTGACTATGAGTGTTAATAGCAGTGTTTATACGGATCTGAACGATATTCAGCTCGAGGTAGAGTTGCAACCAGAAACTCCTGAGATAGTAGTTACTAACAAAGTAATCGACACGGATGGTACTTGTAGCGAGGTGGAGCCTATTGAGCCAATGGTTGCTATAATTGCTAATATTGACAAGGTGCGTATTCGATCTCTGAACAAATATGGATGCAATGATGGTTTTGCTTTATTTGCGATTGAGGAAGTTGTATTGGAAAATCCTTGTGGAGCGGTTAAAGGTGCATGTGGAGTTGGTATTGTGATGAGGTCCACGGTTATGGCGAAGTTCAAGCACGGCTTGGACTTGAAAGACATTTGTGGCGGTTGAGTCCATTGAGGCCGTGGAAGAGTAGTAGCGAAATTTGAATTCTATCAAAGTGATTGTGACTTGGCTCAAACGTCGAGCCAATGTGGAAATTGTTAAAATATGTCTCGAGTTTGAGCCTATGAACGATTTTGATCTAAAAGTGCATGTGAATATTCAAATCATATTTTTGTGAATACGGTTTCCTTAATGGGAAAGCCTATTGGATTTGGATGTTGCCGAATTAGAGTCGGCCAAGCTGTGAAAGAAACCGAAGTCGTTTCCAATTGCGTCAGAGTGAAAGAAATAAAAGACTCTGAAATTCACTTTCCCAATGCACGTCGGAGTCTCTGTTCTCAAATTGGAAATATTGGACTTTGAATCTGACTCAGACATGACTTGGTCGATTCTTGGGCACATATCTTATATTTCTATCGTGGGCACCTTGGAAGTAGAAGTTGAAGAGTGCATAGTGTGGTCTTCGTGCCTTTCATGTCCAAAGAAGAACTGAAGCGCCGAACCGAGTGCTTGACATGAATCTTCGTGGAATTACATCCTGGCGTTTTCTTCGTGCGTGAGTGATTTAGCAAATTAAATCTTGTGATAAGATTTGTAATTAATTCCTTTGTGAGATTAAAAGATTATTTCGTGAGAAATTATGGAGCTAAATACTGTGTGCGTTATTGAATGTAATTGGAGCTTGAAAAATACTTAAAGCATTTGAGTGACTCAAGTGTGATTGCAATTTCAATTGTATCACTTAATTTATAGTAAAATTTCGTATTGCTCTCCCCATGGACGTAGGTCACTACGACCGAACCACGTATATCTGGTATCCGATCTATTTTCTTATTTTATCAATTTTATTGTTCGATCACTTGGCTTCCGCAACAGAACGCATGTCCTAAAAGACTATCGTTGCTGGACTGGACTTATAAGGACTGTTTATCAGTATAAAGGTGCGGGACTACTTGTAAGTTTGTGAACGTGTTGGGCCTATCCTTGAATGAGATTCGGGCTACATTCCTTATTCATCAGTTGTCGAATTTAGCGGCTCGAAATCCAGTTGGTTTGAATATTCCTTTTGATTGGTTGATCATTTTCTCTAAACCGGAATGATGTTTTGGCCCTGCACATACTGCGAGAAAAGTATGTCCAAAATGCATTATAATACGTACATGAAACACCGCAAATTTTCTGAAGTAATATAGTCATCCATTCCATATGCTTTGATCCGAGTTCCAACGGAGTCTGATACGTACCGTGTGCCTTTTTTTTTTTTTTTTTTGGTAAAGGTAAGATTACCGTGTGCCTTTCATAGATGATAAAAATCAGAAATCAGTCTGTTTGAACTTGAGGTAGCAATTTCTTCTTTTTCCCATTTTTGCTGAAAAAGAAAAGGAAAAAGAGAAGAAATTCTGAATCTGAAGAACATGGGTTCGGCTTGATAGTCTTCTTATCTTCGCACAGCATTCTGCATATTATTAGCTGGTGCCAAGTGAATCAATTGATTTTTGGACCTCCTACTGTTAGTGCACCTGATTATCCAATTCGATTCGGGCAAGCTGTTACAGAAACTCCGACAAGTAACATTTCGAGAGGAAAAACCAAATAAAAAAAGAACAAGACGGGCAATGTTAGAACAGGAAGTGCACCAATCCTTGTACTTCGAATTGGCGGACAAATTATGCACCAAAAAAGGAACAAAAAACTTTATGGTTGGGTTCTAAAACAGATGAAAACACAAGTCTTTCCATAAGAATGAGGGCAAGTGTTTGATTGAGAAATAGAAATAAACAACTGGAATGACCGGGAATAAATCGCTATGAAATGATTGAAGATAGTTTGCAAAGAAGTAAGTGTATGGACAGAAGTAAATCCTATTTTTCGGATGTTTGTGCGTGTCATTTCCTCTTTAGATGCTCTCTTTATATACTCCATGGGTGGCTAGCCTCTCCTAATGACTATTCCCACTCATTGAAATCAGATTTCGGCTCTATATTTGATGGTATAATTGATCCCCTTAGGAGCTCGACTGCAATTACTGATTGACTCAACTGTAACAAATGCTTCACCGCAACTTCCCTGCAACACCTTTATAACTGTTCCTGCATAAGAGTTTGACTATAATAACTGTTCCCGATATTTTTTTCCTTGTAGTTGATTTGATTTCACTCAAACTTAGTGAATCGATATCTATGCTTCTCAACTCGATTGACATCAATTCGGCTATTAGTCGTTGTACGAAAACTGTTCCCCCCTTGTGGACGTAATTTTGTCGGCTTCTTATGATCAATGCTATTATCTGACCGTCTGCTATATTTCATATCACATGTGCTGGTTTACATACTATTTGCCCCTTCCTTGTTGGCAACGACATGCTCTATTAATTAGTGAATACTCATAAATGGCATTGACTTTGTTTACTTAATGACTCTACCTTATTGCTACAGCCCGACTGAAGAGATTCCTCTGTATCAATGGTTCTAGCACTTTCTCATCAACAATTTCCCAACTTAATATCGTATTCAAAGTAATAGTCGATGTACTGTCAATGTTAAAATATGTCTTGAGTTTGAACCTGAATAGGAAAGTTTCATAATTCAAGTTGATTTCTTATTTTGAATAAGTTTCCTAATTGAATGATTTCTTAATTGAAAAAGATTTCCTAGTCAAAGATGTTTCCTAAAAAGAGGTTTCCTATTTTTGGATCCAATTCTTGCCTCTATATATATATATATGAAGGGGATGTTCTTTGTGAAAATCATCAAATATGAGCTTATGCTAATGAATTATACCTTGAAGACATTCAAATATTTAAAGCCTATTAAATCTTATCGTAAGATTTGTGATAACTCCTTTGTGAGATTGAGAGATTATTCCGTGAGAAATTGTAGGGCTAAACACTACGTAAGTTATTAGGTGTAATTGGAGCTTGAAAAATACTGCAAGTGTTTGAGTGACTCGAGTGGAGTTATAATCTCCATTGTATCGCATGATCTATAATTAAATCTCATGCTGCTCTTCCTGTGAACATAGGTCTCTATGACCGAATTCTGTAAATTTGGTATCCAATTTATTTTCTTGTTCTGTCAATTTTATTGTTCGATCGCTTGCTTCCGCATCAATCAATGACGTCAATTCTTATTGGAACATTGCTAACCTAACAACGCATTTTTTTCTGATCAGTAATGGTGCAATTTGGATCATATCTTTCATTTTTCATGAATTGAGCTTTTGGAAGGAAAAAACTGTTGAGAGAGAGCATTGGTTTTTTTTTTTTGAAGAAATAAATCTAGTCATATTATCGAAGCCAAATGAAAAACTCTATGAGAGATTGAACTACCTTTTTTAAAGATTGAATATCGCTCTAAACTAAGGAAAATAATGATATTTAAAAATTAATAGAAAAGGCAAAGTAATTATCCTATCCATGGATAATATATACCGTGGACTTTCAATTAGTGTTTTATGACATATTAACATACACAACGACATAAATTCTTTCGGTTAAACATTGTAGTACAAATTAGTCTCTCTTCCCCATGGTTAGAAGTATTTGGGGCACTAGGGAATATAGGGAAATTACCCAATCAGCCCTAAACATATTGTATGGATATTAATTTAATTCTAAACTTCCTAATTTTGCCCATTGAATTCTAAACATTTATTCAAATGTAGTCCTTTCAACCAATTTTTGCGAGAAATCACTGATGTGGCAGTGTGACATGCAGGACATTCGACAATGACTGGATCGCTACGTCAACGATTTCCGGCGAAATTTGACTAAAAAGACTACATTAGAATTTCGTGCAAAGATTTAGGACTCAATTGGCAAAATTGAAAAGTTTATGACTATATCAGGATCCACACAATAAATTTAAAGCCGATTGGATAATATTTCCAAGGATTTACAATATAGAACTTGAAAGTCAACCATTCAAATCCCACTAATTACATCTTTGTCAGAGTCACTTATACAAGCCAAAAGGACTGGATTTAATCGCTTTGTGTTGCTTACAACATTCCATGGCTTTTCAGGTAGTTGGATGTTGAAGCCATACTCCTGGGTTATGGAAAAAAAAAACGATTATTGATCTCTTTTGACTTTGATTACATACAAATATGTATTACTTGACCTAGAACCTTAGTAGGCATGAGTCTATTGGATTTTACTTTCATTCGTAGGCGGTTTAGAAAAGTTTTCCATATGCAAAGTTTCGATAATAACAGGAATTCAAGTTTTCATTCTGCCAACTTAATTTATTTCATTAGGTCCTGAATATTTTTCTTTCATGATTGCAAGTGCAAAAAATGTTTTGCATTGGTGTTGATTCTAATGTAATTTTCCAAATATTTTCTGTTAAAAAGACATTTAAATTGTTTTTTTACACTTAATGATAAAAATGTTTTACATTGATAATTTTTTTCTTATTCCTTCTAATTTGAAAAATCCCACTCGGTGGCCTGGCCAACCTACTAAGTGGGATTCACGATTTCCCCAAGGAATCGGGTAAACAACTTACCCTCTCTCACTCTCTTTTTCTGTCTTATTAACTTGAATTTTTTAACTTCAAAATTGACTTTTGTAGAATGCCAACATGGTCATAAAAGATTTCCTTGCCAATGTAATAGTTCTACCAAGACTCGCGCACGCTATTAACAAAATTATAAACTTCAACTTTGTTCGGCTGATAGCTAGGTTCTTCAGTTGATTAAGGGTGCATTTGTTTTGGTGAAAATGTTTTCTGGGAAAGTGTTTTCCAGACTTTCATCTGTTTGATTGTCCGTAAATGATTTTGTCAACCAAAAACACTTTCCGATCAAGGAAAACATTCATGTATAAATTTAGAAAAGTGAATTCCCTAATTTAAGAAGGTGAAAACGCTTTCCGGAATTGATTATCTTAAATTTCTAAATATTTTATTTTTCTTTTTCTTTTCTTTTTTTCCTTTTCTTTCCTTTCTTTTCTTTTTCTTTTCTTTTTTCTTTTTCCTTCTTCCTCCCTCCGCCGGTCGCCAAGCTTGACAATGGCTGGCGATCGGCCACAGGAGTGAGCTAGCCTCGCAGGCTCAACCGAGGCTAACGAGCTATGAGCTGGTCAGCTCGAGCTCCGTTGAGAACGACAAGCTCGCGATTTGCCAGATCCAGGCAAATCGAGCTCGGGCTCAGCGGAGGTCGGTGAGCTCGCAGCTCGCAAAATCCAAGATAGCCCGAGCTTGGGCGAAGAGGAGGCTGGTGAGCTCAAGCTCGCCTGTGGTTGTCGTCAGGGCAAGCCTCGAGCTTGCCTTTGGTCGTTGCTGGGCAAGCCTTGAGCATGGCTATCGTGGTCGGTCACGATGGAGGAAGAGGAAAAAAATGGAAAGAAAAGAAAAAAAGATAAAGAAAAGGGAAAAAAGAAAAATAATTAAAATTTTGATTTTTTTAAAATAAAATAAAATTTAAAAAATTCGATTTTTTTTAAAAGGAAAGGAAAATAAAAATATAATATAAAATTCGATTTTTTTAAATGAAAAATTGATTTTTTTTGGTCCAAAATAAAGTCATGAGATTAAAATGATTTTCGAAATAATATCCAAACCCTAGAAAATGTTTTCGATCATATATTATCAAACAAAAGAAAACTAACCGTTTCCTAGAAAATAATTTTCTAGAAAATATTTTTTAAAAATGCTACGTTTTAAGTGAAATAAACGCACCCTAAGATTCAATGTCAACTTATGCCATGAGAAGAATTTTTTTTTTAATTGGACTGCCTTCAAAGCTTTCAGTCAGGCATTACTTTGGTACGGAGAGGACTCGAGAATCTAATGATCAAGCAAAATAGCAGAGTACCCCACTAAATGTGAAGGACAAACATAACAAAAGGTCAACCTTTTATCATTTTCTAATTCCTCACTAGAGTGATGTCAAACAAACAAAATAGTCGGAAAAATATGCTCTTCTATTCGCATTTGGATCTCTAGCTAATTAGAAAATATTTATGTCCACTGGATACATTTGCTATCACTTGCCCTCAAGGCTACTTAAATATGGAAGTGGACAACGGGCCATGAAAGGTCTGAAAAAGCATGCAATTGCAGTTAGTGAATCAAGCACACTTTAATTAATGGATGCGTGCTATGATGGCGATGATGAGGACGTTCATCCGTGAAGACTCGGACATGATTTAAGAAGGTTCGGACAACTTGTGATCATCATGTGGTTGGGAGGCTTGTGAGGTGATGATGGGGTCCCTTGGGATGTTTCGGGAGAATCGGTCCAAATTTGGAATGCGTTCCTTCGGTAGCAAATTTCTAAGGTACTTGAGAGATTCTAAGGTAGCGAATGATAATTATTTTGTTCCGGAATAAGTTCTTGAACCAGAAATAGAATTTTTTATTTCTGGTTCCTGGATGAGTTTCTGAGAAAAAAAAACCCATTTGATAACAACAAAAAATTTCTATTTGTAGAACAGAAACCCGTTTGATAATAGCACAAAATTTCTATTTCTTGAAACAAAAACCCGTTTGATAAACAACAGAAAATTCTATTTCTAGGAACAGAAATCCATTTTTTTAGAAATGGAATAAAAATAATAAAAAAATCCAAAAAATTCACAAAAATCTTTAAAAATATTCAAAAAATCCCAAAAAATTGAAAAATTCCAGAAAAATCATCAAAATGTCGAGAAAATAGGAAATTTGTTGAATTTTTTCAAAAAAAAAAAATCAAGAAATCAAAAATTTCAAA